>OX384037.1:2443558-2511058 GCA_947534325.1 Agonum fuliginosum
TGACAGTTTTGTTTACCTCAAGGATAAAACTCATCATGGAAGAACGGAGAACACAAGAAAAATGTGAAAGTAAGCTTTTTCCGATAAATTGATATAGAATACGTAAAGTACTTTTTGTGTGACAGTCAAATACAAATAAACGTATTTACTGGAAATTTAAGAATATTTACACATGATTGAAACATATAAAAAAATCCACAGTGGTTCTGATTCTATAAAATCATTGGTCGATAAATAATTATATTATATTTTAACAGGAAAATATTATAGATATTAATGTTACAAGTTTGATAGGGTTACCAGACGTCCTCTTTTTCCCGGACATGTCCTCTTTCTTAGGGTAGATGTCCGGGCCCGGTATCTTTTTTCATTTTTAATACAAATTGTCCTCTTTTTAAAAATTCTGATACTTAAATTGATAATTTTTCGGTATTTGCCGTAATACAAAAAAAAATTATTTTAAATTGTTAAAATTAGGGACATCTCGCGGATGAAAAGTACAATATGAAAAGAATTATACAAAATATTGCACTATTTTAATACTACATATTATAAGTTATAACGTTATAAGTATTTTTGTTTATCTCACTTGAAAAATTCGCCTTTGATTCTGATTTTAGCCGCAGTGACAATTTTTATATTCAAATCAAATTTTTAGGCAATCACAATGCTCTTAGTGGGATTCGAGTGATTCGAACCCACGACCTCGCTAGCAGATCAGACTATACCATGTCCGGTTGGCTAACCTGGCTTCGTGGCGACTGCTGCAATAGTTACTTTTTTATTGAAGTAGATAAGTTATTCAGCTTTGTTAGTATTTTTTTTAAATGTGTTTTGAATTTGAATTATTATTATTATTATAATTATTGTGTTTTCTTTATGCAAATTCTGTTAAAATTGCTCGCCCCCATTCTAAAAAAATTTCGCATGCGGCGCTATTTACCTCTCTTCGCTCGGCGTCTTCTTTTCGAGATAAACAAATATGCTAACCCTAAAGTTTGATATAGTCAAGGTAATGAAACGTGTGTGATGTTAAATCACGAGGCGGTAACCCAACACTAGTTTCATTACACTAGCTATATCAAACGTTATAGCGAGTTGTATACTGTACTTTATCTACGACTAATTTATTACGTACAATATTTTAATAAAATAAATACCAATACGCAAAAATTTTGTCATTTCCTAATGTCATTTCTCTATCACCATAGTTACAACATAAAACATTCATGTTTTTTAAAATAATTTGCACAGATAATTCAGGCGAAGTAATTTTCTGATTGGTGCAGAGGAGGGAATACTGATTATTATTCCCTGCGGGATTAAGGGTATCGACTCCACGTAGCTCAACGTGTTTGTCCTATGTTAATGCATAGAAACGCTCGCTAAAAATACGAAAAAGCAGTCTAGCAATTTCTACAATACTCACGAAGTTTTATAGATAAAGCAAAATTTCATAAATTTATTTACATACGAAGAATGCAACTAGGATTATGCCGAGTTACATTTTCTAATAAATCTCTTAATAATAAGAAAAGGCATGTAAAAAGTTGCTTAAAACACACTTTTTCAATAATTTTTTTATATGGATTTCAAAGATTTTTTCAGAATTCTAACGGGGCAAAATCCTAGATTAATTCTTTCACAAAAATCTAATACCTGTTTTTCCTCCAAATTTTTAATAATCAATGAGTAAAGCAGAAACTGCTACACCTCTAAACACGCAATATTTTGTTACGGAGACGAGACCCTTAATATATGGCATTGTGTAGCAGACATTACACATTTAATGTTCATGTTATACATTAGTCGTAAATAAATAATTTTATAATCTGTAAACTTAGTAGAAGCATATGAAACTATTTGTCTATACTATTAAATTTATAAAGTACGACTATTTATCAGAAATTCGACAAATTGGTAACCAAATATTTCTATACAAATTTATGTGGTACAGTAGTGTGACATGAATACTAAATTCTGAATACAGAATTTGTGATATTCGTAGTCTAGTAGTAGGATAACTATTCAATAATAATATATCAACCCTTAAATAAACTATTGCTACATTTAGGTACTTATTTGTATGTTTAATGTTACAGTTTTGAAAGGCATTTTCAGCGTAGTATTGATTCCTTTACCCTTTAATGCTTCAAGGGTTTTCATACGTTTATGTAAACAATAAAGCTTGGTTATAACGTAAACATATATCAGGATCACTGACCTTATAATAAATTTGCTTGCCAATATAATACGACCCAACCGCCATTTTGTATAAGCTTTGTCTTAGAATTTAATTGGCTATTTGAGAATAATTAATTTCCAGCAAATATAACCAGTTTTACATTCATTAGTTTATACCTCAAAATGAATTATTTAATTTTAATAATTTTCTTTTAAAACAGGAATTTACATTCTAATGTTTGTGTACAAATAAAAATCTTATTCTAAACGGAACAAAAAATTCAATTTATTTTTCTTATTAGGCTTGCAAATAAATTTTTATATTTTCACGAGTGTACAAGTCGGTTTTTACTCTAATTAATTTTCATTGGATTTTTTGCTGTGCTCCGCTGAAAAATAATACAATTTGATTCAGTGTTTGCTTATTACGAAGACAAATACTGAATTCAATGTTAAAGAATAAATTTGTATCTCGTATTATTTTGACATGTCAGATAATATATAAACGTCTTGATTTTGTGTTTTCATTATTGTTTTGAATATATAATTCATGTATCACGTAGTACATATTTGACTAATTTGATTGGCTGAAATAGGGTAATAGGGTTTTTATCAATTAATTTCATACGGTCAGTTTCATATTTAAATATTGCTATTTGTCAAAAATAAGACTTAAATTGAATGAACCTGATTGTACTCGGTGGGGAAATGTCAGTGAAGACAGAATTTAAAACGTTTTTGACAGCTATTGAAAATATATAACCCAACATTTTGGACTCATTCATTATATATTCTCCCCAAATATAACTTAAATATATAATTCGTTAGTCTTCAGAAAATTGAACTCGTGCTGTGCACTCGATCAATTTTCATCGACTAACTCATGCTATCACCGATGATAATCATAGCACTAGTTATATTACGCCCGAAGATATTTTGTGTATTGTACTTTTGACGTAAATGCATACAAATTACTTTTAATTTATGTGAAATTTATACTGTACATTATTATGAAACATCTATTCTTAGAACAACATATTTTCGTAGTTATACAAATTTATTAGATAGGTACTTGGTTTTTAATCTTAAGGGGCTTCTATCACAGTAAAAAAGTATTTAACAAATTACTCCCAACCTATTAATCCTATAAATCTAAAAAAAATACCATATAAAGATAAAGGCAGTAAAAATCTAGCTACGTTGTCGAATTTTTTAAATTGTTATTATTATTATTTATAAACAATTAAATATCAATAATTCTGAGAAAATTTCTTCGTAAGTTTGATTGCATTGTAAATTTAAATGTTTATATCACATTATTATATAAAATTTTCAAATAGTAGTCGAGTAATTTGTTAAATAAATTTAAAAATTGTATGCGCGCTAGCCAATCAAATTGAGTATTTTCTAAACAAAAATGGAGCGAAACATAGCAATTAGATAAATAGAGACAACATGTGCCCATAATACATAGGCTGTCAGCGCGGATACCTGAAATAACGAGGATTTGTGATCTAGCAGCGCTGAGCGATAAAACCCCCTTAACTATAGAAAATCGTTACAATATTTTTGAACTTGGACTACTTTTCATGCAACCAAGACTGTTTTCAAATTTTTGCTGTTATAAAACAATTCCTTTACATAAAACTGGTATATTTCTCAGGCCATTTGGACTTAGAAATGCCCCCGCAACAATTTATAACAAATGCAATAGGAGTACTAAATAAATACGTATATTGACTTAACTGGGTTCCAAAATTAAATTTGCTTTATCAATTAAAACTTGCGGCTGTAAAACAGCTACTTTCCCGCCTGTTAACTGTATAGCCTCATGTGTTCTAAGGACGGTTTGGTGTTTACGTTTCTGCGCTGTCAACACATCGATATATTATTTTCCGTACAAGATAAGGGTTTTCCGGGGCCTACTTGTAAGCGGGAACATTAGAAATCTATTCCTGACATCAACCTGTCACCTGTCTACGTAATGGACACGGATAAAATATTACTATCCTTTGATCGTAGATCTGTCTTGCATTGACACAGGAGTTTTTTTGTCGTTAGACGGCATAATGAAATCTGATCCTACAAATTTATAATCAATATTCTATTCTTTAACATATTATTTTTTCCAGGCAGCTGTAAATATAGTAATAACCACTAATAACAAATAAATAAATAGATTATATAACAATCATACCAGCGTTACGTTAATAATTACCTACAAATTGAATAAAATTTACCTTAAAATGGTTGAGACATTACTGTTCTTCAGAATCCTGCATTTTAAATTTGTACGAAATAATTTTCCCTTTTAGAAAAATATTTCAAAATAAGTTATGTTTATTAATTTTGCCGACTTACTCTGGTACCCAAGTTCCAATATTATAATTTTTTTGACAGCAAAATGGAAATACAAAAATCCTATTACATTTTTGAAACAAATTTCAAATGAACAATTTAAATATAATATATGGTTTTTATTTTATTGAAGGAACACTTGGGCCCTGTCCTGGATATAAAATAAATTTTGTTGTATTTTGAACATTAATGGTAGGTATTAAACCCCAACCAGGTGAACTTACTATTAATGTCCATATTACAAAATGAAATATTGTGATTCATAACTTATAAAATTATTTTAATATTTTTTTATTTCAAATGGGATTTGTGCATTCAAATTGTCTGAAAATTTCAGTTACCTATATGAAAATGAAATACTTTATGCAGAGTTCAAGATAATTTTTTTAACATTATACTCTCTAAAATCTTTACTTTGCAATCTAAGTATTTGAAGTCCGCAAAATAATATTTTATGTGATCTTGCCCTTTATTAAGGCGTAACCTAGTTCCTAAGTAATGAGCTGTTACTTCCATTTTATACGATTATTTTCACTGGTTTTCATTGTTTTGTCGCCTATGTATTTTAAAATTTTACTTTAAAGATATATTTAAAATAATTTCGTATAGTTATTAAACAAATTTGGAGAGCATATGCTAAATATATTTGTAAAGAATATAGTTATTTGGCTTTTTTGCTTATTTAAATTATACCTACAAAAAATTACTCTTATAGGTACTTGAGTCCCAGATATTGTTTCAAAATCAATGTCTCTGTTTATTGTTTACTAGTATTTAATGTTAAATATAATAGTTATTTATGATATAAGTGTTAAAAGTGACATTTTATTTTGTGAGACGAGAAGTTTAGGACACGACGCGAAGCGGAGTGGCGTAACCCTTCGAACAAAATAAAAGCACTTTTAACACGTATATCATACACTATTTTTTCTACAAACATCGTTTTATATTTTAATATAAGAAATAATTTATTTAATTATTTTTGACAGTTCAGTAACAAAAGATATTTATATAGTAATATAATGAAACACGCAGTCTATGAATTCAATAAAAATTGAGAGTTGTTTATTAAGAGATGAAATTTACTTTTAACGTGCGTTAAAAGTGATTGGCAGTTTACTTTTAACGCACGTTAAAAGTGATTGACAGTTCACTTTTAACACGGCATCTTATAATATTGCATTTTTAACAGCAGTAGGCCGTGTTATAAAAGTTTAATTTTTAATAGTGTTTGTAGAAAAAATTTATTAAAAGCATTGTAGTTGCAAATTTAAAACACAGTTCTTTTTCATGCAAATATTATATTTAATATAATTCTATTTTAGTTCAAGTTATTCCAAATTTATGATTACGATAAGAAGTTCTATTTTTACTCCGTATTTTTCATTTCACGTTTATCTTGTTTCTTTGATACTGAACCGGAACAAATTTAATATATTCACGGATTTGTAGATCTCATATTGCTGCTTTTCTACGTCTAAATTTTCACCTCAATTTAATTTAAACAGATGGTGTCTTATCGCACAGAGCAGATTACGCGCATAAGGAAAACGTTCTGGGGAGAATGCAGAGCAGGAAACGGAAGCAATTTTTCCTGCTGCGTCATTAGGAGAGAAAGCTTTTCACTCCTGCGGATGCAGGATTATCAAACAGCTGTCGAGTTGCTTACGAGTTCATTTCGAGATATCACAAACTGACAATGTTGCTTTACATTAATTTTGAGAGATTGGCAGAATGAAAACATTGTTCTACAGACAAACATCTGGAGAATAACAGCACTTAATGCAATTTTGACAGATTAAACAGTTATTCGTTGTTTGTATATATTTCTACTAAAGCCTCATTCATAATACGAAATTAATAGTTATAGTCAGTTGGTATAGTTAGCGTTAAGGCCCATTCACAACAACAAAATTAGTGGCAACGGTAGAATTAGTGGCAGTGGTTGTGGTAACAAAATTATAAAATTAAAGTCTAGCACCACTCGCCGTTCAGAATAGAAAAAATCTGACGTAGCCGTTACAATATCTCTCGCCTTGACATTGAAGTATTATTATTTAACCTCGGATTTAACCAAATATTAAGCTTTAATTTAAATAAAATACAACAACGCCGTATAACATTTGATATAATAATATAAAATAATGAAAAATTATAGTTATTTGTTAGTTGTTTGCTAGGTTTTTAAACTCACTCTCTAGAGCACAGTAGCACAGATACAATTCAACAGTGGATACGGTTCTTGAGATTACCATCTAAGAGTAAAATCTCGCAACTGAGAGTAACTGTCGATAGTAACTCTGGAGAATTACTCTCAACTTCTTAATGGAATTATAAAGGTTATAAATTATATATTTCACAAATCTAATCAGCTCTTTGTTTAATAGATAATATTATTTTATAAATACCGTATTTACATAACATTATGTCCAATTAATATTACCTATACTATATCTAACATTTCAAAAACTGTACACCACATTCCACACATGCCCTACACCACAGAGAAACCTTCTTGCTATAGACATCTGTTTATCTGTCACATTGACAATTTTATTTTTGTTTTCAATTTTTTTTCTATTTTGTGATTCACAAATCGTGGTAGGTAAAATCATATATTTAAAAAATTAATATTTCTTTATTGGTAAAATATATAGCACAAAGTAAAGTGAAATATTGTACAATGTAATTTCTTCTTTCATGTGTTGTATGCCAAATGGCAACAATCGCATTATTTTATACGATTTTTGCAAAAATGTTATTGTGCTTCAAGAAAAGTACCATTTTCGGTTGACAGATTTTTACCAAAATCTTTTCAGCTCTTCTTTAACATGTATAAATGTATAATGCAAAATATTAGAATTTTCTGTTCAGTAGAATTTGAGATAATGAATCAGAACGAAAGAACATAGTAGGCGCACATACACACACAGACACACACACAGACACACACACAGACACACACACAGACACACACACAGACACACACACAGACATCATCGTGAAAATAGTCAAAATAGGTTCTAAAGGTGCTAAAACGTGCTTATTGACAAAAATCTCGACATCGAATTTTTTCACGATCCCTATACCTCTCTAGGCGAGAGGTAAAAATTAGTGTATGGTAATAAACAGGGATATTTCATTCAATCTGGTGTGAAATTCTAAAGTTGCCTATACTAGCTGTCATTCTGAACTGTTCTTGTATACGTTCGACGATTATAGACAAAGATATACTTTCTAATTTCAATAAAGATTTATATATTGCACATGCAGTCAAACATAACATAAACATCTTTCGGTTTCTGTCACTCATGGTAGAATTAGGGGCGAAGCAGTGGTAAAAGTTTGGAGCTTGCAAACTTGTACCATTACCACTACGTTACCGATACCGCTACTTCACCACTAATTTTTAGAATTTTTAATATGAATGGTTCCTATTACAAACGCAGTGTCAAAATTTTACCTCTGCCACTACCGTTACTACTAATTCTACCACTGCCACTAATTTCTGATTGTGAATGCTACTTTAGTGATTTGATATATGCATTTCACTTGTAGCGTTCACAACAACGAAATTAGCTCCACGTAAATACAGTTAGCGCAGGGATTTGCAAACTCCAAACCTGTAGTTAGTAGGTAATGATTTTCTGTATAAACTACCAATCAGAATCTAGAACGGGAATTTATTTTGACGTTTGACGTCTAAGATTAATATTCGAGATCACCTTTGTCATAGAGACATTTACAAGTTTGTATCATATATTTATAAATACTTCTTTAGCCATTTTTATATAAAATGATTATTATGAAAGGAAACTTTAATTAAAGCAAACATAAAATATACTTATGAGCGAACAAACTCACATTAAATAAATAATAAAATGTACTAACGTAGCGAGTGTTTTGAGGCTAGTATAAAAATGATAAAATTTTATTTCAACAAGATTTAAATAGAGAAAGAATGAATCTACAGATGTGTATTTTTAAAATTTTAATTAAAATATTGTACATGATTATAAAAATTATGAAAAATTTAAAAAATCCTATTTATGCAAAATTTACACGGTTATATCTCATGATAGAATATAATTTTTAAAATTTTATAAAGCACATTTGTAGATCCATTCTTCTCTATTAAATGTTTATAAAAACATTATCCTGAAGTCAATAATAATCTAAAAGTTTACTCGCAACAAAAACACTTTTACATAGTATTTTTCAACTTCAAAGTGACATTGTATAGCTAGGGTGCGGCAAAGTACGAGTTTCGGGCTGGTTTCTGGCAGTCGTAGTAGTGGGGAAAAGGGTGGAATAGAAAAAAGTAAAATCGAGAGTATTCTAGGAATTTGACAAAAAAAACTAGACGGGCCGCTTAAATTCAAACGGAAATACATAGCGAAAGAGTTGAATCCGAATAATAAAACGGTATTTAATTATTCAGAAAACGTTTAACAACAGAATTTACTTATTGGAAATTAAGTTTTCTGCTGGAAAATCTCTTAACCATTTCAACGATAATTAATTATCATTATGAAACGAGACTAACATATTTAATTTTATTTTGCTAGTAATAATAGTGGAATCCAACCACTTCGACTGATTCGTCTTGATGTAGTCAGAATCTCAATCCATGTTTTTAAAATTCAAAGCGGCATGTTTTTTGCATCGTCAATTTTTACTTCCCCGACCTATGTAATAGAGGGAAGTATTGTAATCGTGATTTTTTGACAGTTCGAGATTTTGGTGAATCTTCACGTTTTAGACCCTACTGAACCCAAAAAACATAATTTTAAAAAAAGTCGGTCTGTCGGTCTGTCGGTCTGTTAGTCTGTTAGTCTGTTAGTCTGTTAGTCTGTCTGGATGTTGGATAACTTAAAAACGCGTTGGAATTTTGGACTGAAATTTTATATTTAAGATCTTGAGCCAAAATCTGACTTCAAGTTCGTTAATGAGCTTTATTCAACCAGTGGTACCAACTTTATAAACATAACTTTTTTATTTTTATCATAATACTATCGTGTGTGGTATCAAATTAAAGCTTTCGGGAAAAGAATTCTAGTAGAAAATCAAAAATAACATTAAACGATCGTCAATTGTTTTTTTATTATAAATTATTCAAATTATATCGAGTTTTGTGTCAATTTAAAGCGCTTGGGGAGATAAGTTTAGTAAAATGTAAAAAATAACATTTATGCGATTGTCAATTGTTTCAAAAAAAATTATTACATTTTTTTTATTCATCCAGTGGTACCAACTTTATAAATACTTATTTTATTTTTATTAAAATATTATCGTGTGTGGTATCAAATTAAAGCTCTCGGGAAAATAATTCTATTAAAAAGATAAAAATAACATTTAACAGATCGTAAATTTTTTTTAATACCTACATTATTCAAATTATACCGAGTTTAGTGTCAATTTAAAGCTCTCGGGGAGACGAGTTTAGTAAAATGTAAAAAATGACATTTATGCAATATTTAATCAAGTTGGTATCAACTTAAATAGTTTCTGAAGAAAGATAAATTTATTTAAATTTTGCTGAATAAAGCATAAAATTAAAGGCGTTACGAAATAAGTTATTAAAACTTATAGTCGGGGAAGTACTGTGGTGGACACAGCAGATTTTTACTTATCCAGTGAATAAACAGCTACAGCGTGTTCCAAATTTTTCTGAAACACCTTGTAGTAAAATTTAGCCCGTACCTAATCCCGTTCTTTTGGTGTTTAATTTCCCATTTGGGCGCGAAACGGCATTTAATGAATTAATGCCCGTCGTTTGAAACAAGAGTTCCGTATTTTTACATTTACTTCAAAGACGGGTTGCAGGTTAATGTAATTACAACACCAGAGCAGATTAAATAACAATTACACTCTGTTTCAACCTTTGAAAAACCATTTGGGAAAATTAAACCCGCCTTTCGTCAAACATCACTTTAGAGAACGTCTTTATGTGTTTACGAAAATACGAATTTATTGTTGTAAGGAGCTTAAATTTTCAGCGCTCTTAATGAAGGACCATTATTTCGATTTTGTCATTACTGAAATAATATTCATAACAGTACAACTGGATTATTATTGTTACGGATTTTGTAAACGGAAACGTAAAAAGAAAATCTGTTTTTGATGTGTTTCATAATTAAGAGGGTTGAAACAGATTAGCACGCTTAATATTTAACTGATTTTGAGCTTTTAATAACTGAAAACTCTGTATTATATTTGTTACATAATATACAAGGACAACGGTAGAATGTCTGCCTAGCATGTTAGCGGTCTCCAGTTCGATTCCCAGCGCAACCGACAATAATACCACTGGAATTTTGGTAGAAATCCGCAAACCGGAAGTAGTACTTTTTGAAACTTGATATTTCTTTTGTAATAAATTGATACATTATTTACTTATGACAATTTTTGCAATTAAAAATAAACAATTATGGGTACAGTTAATTTTAAATACAATTTGCTGAATCCGGTAGTATTTAACAATAAAATAAAGTACAATTAATATTCTCCTTTTTTGAAATTCCAGTATCTTGTCATATGAAATTTGTTTCTACACAAAATTTGATTTATTATGACAGTGACAGTACAGTTGACATCTTTTGCTTGCATCTTGGTTTACATTATTGTTTACATATTACATGAACATGAAACTATTAAAATGTAAGTAAAACTATTTATTAGATTAGTAGAATAAGCAGAATTAGGCGAGAGGTCGTGTGCTGGCCACATCAGATCTTTTATTTTTACTTTGTTCGCAGCATTTTTGGTTTTGATATAAATATTTTTTTATTGCTAAAACAAGAATTCAGTGCAAATTTAAAGTACGTATAGAAAAAAGTTTCCAAATTTATTTCTAGCTTTTCAAATATATGACGAGACGAGAATCGAGTTCTTTGAGACGAGAATTGAACAACCGAAAAATAACCGAGACGAGAATACTGAAATTTCTCGTCTCGAAAATTTGAGACGAGATGAGAATTGATTATTTCTCGTCTCGTATCACGGCATCACTAACCTCACATTTTGGTGTGATGGTAGATTATAGTTGTGTTGTATAATAGACTCATAACACAACAGCGTGTCTTATGGAGGGGTTTATCTTACTAAAGTTACCTATATAAAGAATGTATTATGGCCGTTTTACACTACGCTAAATATTGATCAAGAAATTGCGCAACAAATTGAACAATATCTTGAGCAATAAATTGCTTTGTTTTATACTGAGACAATTTTATATACCTACCTACAATATTTAGTTTGTGATTCTGCACAGTTCTCATATAAGAATAATTTGACAGCCGCGCTTATCTAATTTGGCAGACAATTTACGAAGCAATGCAATATTTCACACAATTTGCTGTATGATACTACACAATTTAGATTGTTGTTCAAGATTTAGTGTAATGTAAAACGGGCTTTTTCAATGGTCGTACATAAAGAAGTTTATCTCATAGTTTGTTCGCAAATCAAATTTATAGCTCGTCCAAATAACTTATAAAGAAAATATACTCCATACTCGTCTTCTACAAGACGTGGAATTTTTGTAAGTTAGAGAACGTGACTTGGGACGCGATAAAACGCGCTAGGCAGACGAGATAAATTTAAGTTACTGTCGAAAGGGATCAAGTTCTAATAAAATGTGATGTAAGAAGTCACTGAACTGGAAAAACTTATGAAAAAATTATAGACCAAGAAAATTTGATTTGAGGAAAATTGATAAAGCTTTTCTGAAAAATTGTGAACATTTTCATATTGAAAAATTATTCTTTTATTTTTTGCTGTCCAATTCAATTTCGGAATATATATTTTAAAGAAATAAAATTGATATATTAAGGCCTGTTCCACAACTTAGGACAAAAAATTAAAGGGTACATACTGTACGACGTGCTGATCATGAAACAAAGAATTTTTTTAAATTCGCAAAAAAATTGCATCGTATTTTAAGCAAACATTTTTTTGGCACTGGTCGGTAGTTATTTTTAATATTTTTTTTCAAATCTTCTACAATGAAAGTAATTGTTTATTAATACTAATAAATGTCAAATTATCAAATATACCATCAAAACAGCGATACCTACTTAAAATGTACACACATCAAGTAAACTACCTTTAACGGCACGTTTAAAATTGAAAAAACCGTAACACTAAGTTTGTAATTAATTAATAGTCAAAATCATATTATAGGTCATAATTTAATTGTTTTTAAATATTTTATTTTTTTTTGTAACTAATACAGTTCATGCCAAATAGAAATGGGAATGAGATCCGATGCGCAGAAGACGCATTTGCGTTTACTCCACCCTCCTTACTTGAACGGGCTAGTGCTATTTCTTTGTACGCTGCTGGTGTGAGACAGAAGATGCGCGACGAATGATTGACATTCCCATTTCTATTTGGCATGAACTCTAGTGCCACGTCAGCGACACTTTGAAACTTTATCGGATAAACGATGTAACCTACAATGAAAATTATGTTACACAATGAAAACATATACATTCCTAATTGTCTTATTCTAAAAATTATGTCTGTAATAATAGTTCATTTTGCATAAAATTCATTGCAATTTGATGAATTTTGCTCCCTCTTCTTTCACTTCTACTGCGAATTATATTTATTTTCAGGTATTCTTCTTTAGCATAAGGCAATCTAGAAACTCTAATGATTCTATTGATATATTATTTATGCCTACTGTTTGTTCCTATTTGCTGATATTTATGCAGATAAAGTGCCTAAAAATGACTGCCTGAAAACGGTTTCGAGCGCGACCTTAAGGCGCTACACTTGTTGACTGCAATATTGCTGCAATAGAATCAGAATTTACGATTATGGCTATATTGCTCAAAATAAAAATCTGAAATTTACCATGAGTAATTACGAAACATTATTTGTCCGAAAAATTTGTATAATACATTGTTGCGACAACAATTAGAGAAAATAAGAATTAATTTTTGCTTTTTAATATTTCAAATCGTGGCTTTATTAATGCATCTTAATTAGTTTTGTTTGAAATAATCGATTCCTTGCATTGATCGTAAGAGTGGTATGGAAAGTTTTTTATTTTATTTTATTTTATTAATTTTTTGCCAAAAAACTATTAAGTATTTAAAAAATATAGCTTCATAGCACTCTAGAGTCATCTTTTAACTAACCATATATAAAATATGAACAGTGTAGGTGTTATAGCAGGGGCACAATTTGAAATATAGCGAGGTCACTTTTTCACTATATTTTTGTCACAAGTGTACCGCCTTAACTTTGCGAATTTAAAAAAATTCTTTTTGTCCTAAGTTGTGGAACACTCTGTATACTTGCTATGAAATTCAAAGCAAAATAGGGTGGTGTACAATATACTATAGTTTAAACTGTAATAATAAAATTAAATGAATATTTATTTAAGCGTCCAATTTAAAATTACGCTCAATACAAAATCATTAAAGGCTGATAAAATAGGTTCAACTTTATTTCAATCAACAGATCGAAGAGTCATTAATAATGGTACCAATACAAAGATTAATAGCTTTCAATCTGAACATTCCTGGATAATAATTTATTATCTAGACTGTCTGCAAAGCCTGTAGTTGTACAGTTTGTCAACTTGATGGCTTGTAAGTTGGGGAAAAGTAATTGTTTCGATTTATTTTATTTCCCGAAATTGAGACGATTTCCCAAGATTTAAAATTACTTAATTTTATTCTTTCGTAGATAGTCTAGTAGGGGAGACTGGGGTTGGTTGTTACGGGGGTAAGTTGTTACAGGGCACATGCAACACCGGATAAGATTTTGGTAGAAATCCGCAAACGGGAAGTAGTACTTTTTGAAGCTTTTGGTGCATTGGTAGGTACAATATTTATTTATGACAATTTATGCAATTAAAAATAAAAGAAAATAGAATTATCTATGGGTACAGTTAATTATAAATACAATTTGCTGAATCTGGTAGTATTTAACAATAATAAAGTACAATAATTAATATTCTATTTTTTGAAATTCCTGTATCTTGTTGTCTATGATATGAAATTTGTTTCTACATAAAATTTGAATGATTATGACAGTGACAGTACAGTTGACATCTTTTGCTTGCATCTTGATTTACTGTATCGTTTACATATTACATGAACATGAAACTATTAAAATGTAAGTAAAACTATTTATTAGTTTAATAGAATAAGCAGAATTAGGCGAGAGGTCGTGTGCTGGCCACATCAGATTTTTTTACAAATATTGCAGTTTTTATACAAATATGGGTGCCAAAATTATATTTTCCCCTCAAACATAAATTATTTGTTATTTTTATGTTTAACAAAACAATAAACGCTACCGAATAGCGTGCGGAAACAATGTTTTTGACTATTTTCTGCCATGGGTAGAGGATCACCTTAAGCAATACTTACCTGTCTCTAGTAAAGGCAGAGAACCTAGGAAATAATAGTAATAATAATAATAATACTCGTCCGCGCCTAGCCTCTGAGGCAGGTCAAATGTACCCAGCTATGCTGAGGTAGTGAGAAAATAAAGCGGAATAATAATAATAATAATTATAATAAAAGTAATATTTCATTGACACCATAGTCAACAGCTAAATCTAGATACGGAATTATTTTATCATATTGTTCTGAGAACTATTTTTATTACCTCTCGCCTAGAGAGGTATAGGGATCGTGAAAAAATTCGATGTCGAGATTTTTGTCAATAAGCACGTTTTAGCACCTTTAGAACCTATTTTGACTATTTTCACGATGATGTCTGTGTGTGTGTTTGTGTGTGTGTGTGTGTGTGTGTGTGTGTGTGTGTGTGTGTGTGTGTGTGTGTGTGTGTGTGTGTGTGTGTGTGTGTGTGTGTGTGTGTGTGTGTGTGTGTGTGTGTGTGTGTGTGTGTGTGTGTGTGTGTGTGTGTGTGTGTGTGTGTGTGTGTGTGTGTGTGTGTGTGTGTGTGTGTGTGTGTGTGTGTGTGTGTGTGTGTGTGTGTGTGTGTGTGTGTGTGTGTGTGTGTGTGTGTGTGTGTGTGTGTGTGTGTGTGTGTGTGTGTGTGTGTGTGTGTGTGTGTGTGTGTGTGTGTGTGTGTGTGTGTGTGTGTGTGTGTGTGTGTGTGTGTGTGTGTGTGTGTGTGTGTGTGTGTGTGTGTGTGTGTGTGTGTGTGTGTGTGTGTGTGTGTGTGTGTGTGTGTGTGTGTGTGTGTGTGTGTGTGTGTGTGTGTGTGTGTGTGTGTGTGTGTGTGTGTGTGTGTGTGTGTGTGTGTGTGTGTGTGTGTGTGTGTGTGTGTGTGTGTGTGTGTGTGTGTGTGTGTGTGTGTGTGTGTGTGTGTGTGTGTGTGTGTGTGTGTGTGTGTGTGTGTGTGTGTGTGTGTGTGTGTGTGTGTGTGTGTGTGTGTGTGTGTGTGTGTGTGTGTGTGTGTGTGTGTGTGTGTGTGTGTGTGTGTGTGTGTGTGTGTGTGTGTGTGTGTGTGTGTGTGTGTGTGTGTGTGTGTGTGTGTGTGTGTGTGTGTGTGTGTGTGTGTGTGTGTGTGTGTGTGTGTGTGTGTGTGTGTGTGTGTGTGTGTGTGTGTGTGTGTGTGTGTGTGTGTGTGTGTGTGTGTGTGTGTGTGTGTGTGTGTGTGTGTGTGTGTGTGTGTGTGTGTGTGTGTGTGTGTGTGTGTGTGTGTGTGTGTGTGTGTGTGTGTGTGTGTGTGTGTGTGTGTGTGTGTATGAAAGTCTGTATGTGTGCCTACTATGCTCTTTCGTTCTTATTCATTATCTCAAATTCTATTGAACATAAAATTCTAATATTTTGCATTATATATTTCTACATGTTAATGAAGAGCTGATTAGATTTTGGTAAAAATCTGCCAACCGGAAATGGTATTTTCTTGAAGCATTTTAACATTTTTTGCAAAAAATATAGAAAATTCTGCGATAGTTACAATTTGTCATACGACATTTCAAAGAACAAATTATATCTTACAATATTTATTTACCATCTTGTCTATATCTCTTACCAATAAAGGAAAATTATTTTTCAAAGATATATAATTTTACCTACCACGATTTGTAAATCACAATATAGGAAAAAAATTAAAAACAAAAATGAATATGTCAATGTGACAGATGAACAGATGTATACACAGTTTCTGAAATTTTGGTTGCACCATTTATAAAGAAATGTATAAATATATTAATAACTGGATTTGAAACTTAGTAGGTACCTAGGAGCTGAAATTTAATTAATAAAAAAATCACTGAATTCCAGTAAGTTTTTATCCTTCCATTAAACGTATCTGTCAAGAAGCATCATCGATTCATTATTAACTGGATATAATGTAATAAGGTAATAATAAAATAAAAATTGTATCCACAAAGAGCTAATTTGATTTCAATGTCAATCAGAATCGGTACGTTGCTTGAAGAACTATAAAAAAATTACAAAAAGTAGCCTATAACAAAAACCAAATTCGCATATTACAGTGTCCAGGCGGGAGGTTATGTGCTGACCACAACAGATTTTTTACCTACATTCCAATTATTGGTATAATAATTTTATCAGTTGTTAAAATGTCATGCAATTCGACTCTAGTGGTACTTTGACAGTTGCTGGAATCTATCTCAGGACTGCTAGATTGGCTGACGTATTCTTTAATATTATTTATTTATTTATTAACGTTTTATTTAAAGTGGCAATATGTTCAGCCACCACTGTCGTAGTTTATAATTCAATTTGAATCAAAAATCAAGGCATGAAATGGTTAATTACTTAGCAATCAAACTTGCAGAGAGCTTTTCAAAGTTCAAGTTTAAATGTCAACAAACTCATCAACTACATGTCCATATTTGATGTAGTTGAGTTCAGTGTAATTAGATCTTTAATATTAATTGCAATAAATTAGGGGCCAAAGTCGATTAAAATAATAATAGCTTCATTAATGGTATGCAATAAATACGGATTGAACAAGATTGTTTTTCAAAAATTCTTATTGTTTCAAGTATACTCGACACTGTTATTGTAACGTAAGTTTAGTTATTATTACAGTATGTGACAAAATTATAGACGTAGTATACTCTGACTTTTTGGGTGAGGGATTGAAGCTTTGAGACGGAAGGGGGTGTGCTACTAGGCATACCAATATGGCAGATATATTTATATTTATTCTGAAAGTTTTATAAATAGTAAACATACCACGTCAAATTTTTGACGACGTAATATAAATAATTTTCATCTGTCAAATTCTGAGAAATGTCAATGTTAATAGTTATTTGTATCACAAGGCCAGAAACTGACCTTTTGCAAGAGCGAGTATTTTTGATACGCCGAGCCACAGGCGAAGCTAGCAAATTACGAGCACTAGCATAACAGTTTCTGGACGTGTAATACACAATATTTTATGTGCCGATTTCATTACAAAAATATAAAATAATTATTTTATTTTATTTTTATTTTGATGGTAACCAACCTACAGGATTAACTCCCAATTACAGGATGGTAGATGTTATTATAGTGGAATCCACCCACTCGGACCCAGTGGTATTATTGTCGATCGTGCTGGGAATCGAACTGGGGACCGCTAGCATGCTAGGCGGATCCTCTACCGCTGAGCTAACCACTGGCCGTATACATAACCTAAAAAATTGTGCACTGAATACTTGCATTTGAGCTTAAAATATATTTATTTCAGTTTCTATTAACGATTTACGTCTAAAATTTATCAAGATCTTGTTAATTCTTGTATAAAAAATATTCAACGCATAAAATTGACATCTGCTTGACAACTGTAGTAATGTCAAGAAGCCAACCTATAACTTCCGGTTGTTTGCCGGCCTAGGCTGGCAACAAATAGTTTCTGGCGGATTTTGAGATATGAAAACTAGCGATGCCGACCGGAGGCATATAAAATAATCTTACTTATCTGGTAATTTCCCTTTTATTTATTTATTGGTGTCATTCTGTACTGCACGACGAAATATTATAGTAAAAATTTGTATCACGGCATTAATATTTAAAAAAATACTAGAGATACCAAAATAGCGGATAGCTATTATAGCTTTATCAGACTTCATTCATGTCACAGACTTTACCTGACAGAATTCGAGAGTGAATTATCAGATTCACAGTTATTCACATAACGCTATTGGCTATTGTACTCGAACTTTTGACGTTAGAGAAGCTTTTGAGCTCAACTTACCATTTTCATTGGTTAATCGACAATGCAGTGAGACGTAGGGAAGGGGGTTAATAAACGTTTTTTGTTTTTGTTTTGTCTGTTGAAGTGTAACCAAGAGTTACACAAAAGCATTGAATGAGCAATTTGCTTAGCAACTTCCTGAATTAAACTTTACAGACTTTGCATACCAGATAAACATGTTTACTGGATTAGTTGCTGGGCTGTGATCAGATTTGCTTACTTGCTTCAATAATTCAATCTGGGGAGTACTATCCAGTACACACGTACAGCTGCTCTTAATTAGTGCATTCAATCGCAAAAACATAGTGAGAAATACAACTTTGGAAATCAATACAATATCAAATCAATTAGTCAGAAATGTAACGGGAAAATTGTCATTTGAACAATCCCTAGGGCATTTTTAAGTTTTTTGCCGTTATATTATGTACGTCATTGTGAGAATTTAAAAAATTGAAGCAAATGATTAGGTAGTTTACTTAATATGTAGGAAATAGTCAGTTATTATACCACAAGAGGTTCGAAAATAATCGAAAATACTGCCGACTGATGAGACGTATTTACATAGAAACAACTCGAGACCTGAGGTCGAGTGGTGTTTTGCGGAAATACGTTGAACAAGGAGGCAAAAGTATTTTCTATTATTTTTGATGATCGAGTGGTATACGCATTGACTATTTTATGAATAAAACAATTTTATTTATTAGCATAATTTTTAAATTCATTTTACATATTTTGACATTTGTAAAAAATAAACAAACATTTATTATTATTTGTTGTGTCATAGTTACATATACGCATACTGTCAATATTCAAAAATATGCACTGGAATAGTTGTTTATATAAATAGTTTCTATGGTTTTTGTGAAAAATAGTGCATTTTAATTGGTTAAAATATAATGAGGGAAATAGTTAATAGTAATATATCAAGGGACCATTGTTTTGCTGAAAAAATTTATTTCAAAAGATTGTTGGTTGGTAACATTTCGAGACAAATGACAAGATAATGCGAGGGATTTTATCATTCAATTTGTCAAGGAATGTTACCTATAAGCAACAATCTTAAGAAATAATTTTATCTGCAAAACAATGACTATTTCCCAAATAAACAGACACAAAATATGAGCTAATCGAACTTACGCTGGAGTGTCCTAATATTATTATTACTAAATGTTTTCTAATGCCGGAGTAAGCAAATTTTGACACTGCTGCAGACCGATTACAATAATTATTCATAGTTTTCCGTGTTTGTAAATCAAGACTAATTTTTTGTGCCGGAAGGGTTTTTTATTTTGACATATAATTTTATTTTCTAATTTTTGAGTGTAAAAATTTTAGTTTCTTTCAATTCACAAATTCATTAATGGTCCCAAAGTAAGGTTTTTCACGTTACTGTATTTTTGGCGTTATATTTGATATTTTTATATTTCATCGTAAAAAGTTGTCACAAAAAGATTTATTTGACACTTTTAATTTAAATTAAAATTTATTGCAAGCAATATAAAATCAACAAAATTGTCATACATGGTAGTCATAGCAATGTAACGGGAAAATTGTCACTTGAATAATCTCTAAGGCATTTTTACATTTTTTGCCGTTATATGTCATTGGTCATAATTTAAAAAATTGATGCAAATGATTGGGTTACTTAATATGTTCGGTGGTATAACGTTCCATGAGTGACATGTAAAAAATATTTCGAGTAAATAATTTGTTTTATTGAATAATTAAATCTTGCGCTCATTTTAAACACTCTAAACTAACGGATAAATTTTAATTATTTGTAATTTCGTTGATAACATAAAAGAGGAAAACCGAGATTTCAAAGTTAAAGCACGGATAATAAATTCTTTTCGATATAGTCGAACCCATCTGGTTTCCATTAAAACAATCAGATAAAACTTAAACAGCATCATCAATATCCCGCTTATCTTTATCTCTTCGAGTTTCAAAGCCATCACCAACTCCGGTTTCCGCTCTAAGTTGGCAACCCTGGAGATTCCACTGACCTTCGCCCTTCAGGGATATTTAAATTTCGGGTGGTATCATTGCGGATTCCGGGCGGATATTCTACAAATAAACTGTCAACATCTGAATAACTGACAAGGAGTTTCTGTATGCTGAATTATGGATTCTACATTCTGGATTCTGAGTTAGCGCGGAGGAAATGTATTTGTTTTGACGGGAAATGTTTACATTAATGCATAATATCTCTTCATATCTCTTTGTTGCAATGGAGCAATAACGTTTATAAAATGAAACAGTGTAAGAATTGAAACCAACCTTTTATTGGTTTGCCAATATGATCTTTTCTAGCGGTCGGAATGTGCAATGGATCTAGTTGTCTCTGGATGTATCAGTTGATAATATGTTGACACTGTTTAAGGGGGTTTTATCGTTCAGCGCTGCTAGATCACAAATCCACGTTATTTCAGGTACCCGCGCTGACAGCCTATGTTTTATGAGCATATGTTGTCTCTATTTATCTAATTGCTATGTTTTGCTCCATTTTTGTTTAGAAAATACTCAATTTGATTGGCTAGCGCGCATATAATTTTTAAATTTATTTAACAAATTACTCGAATACTATTTGAAAATTTTATATAATAATGTGATATAAACATTTAAATTTACAATACAATCAAACTTACGAAGAGTTTTTCTCAGAATTATTGTTATTTAATTGTTTATAAATAATAATAATAACAATTTAAAAAATTCGACAACGTAGCTAGATTTTTACTGCCTTTATCTTTATATGGTATTTTTTTAGATTTATGGGATTAATAGGTTGGGAGTAATTTGTTAAATACTTTTTTACTGTGATAAAAGCCCCTTAAATGTACAAATACACTTTAAAAGGCCCGTCTACCTTCTAAAATCCAGCATAATTGAACTAACGTAGCGAGTTTTTTGTGGCAAGCACAAGAATGATAAAATTTTATTTCAACAAGGAATTGATAGATAAATAATGGATCTACAGATGTGGCTTTTTAAATTAAATTGTAGGTACATGATTATAAAAAATTCGAAAAATTAAAAAAAAAATCAATTTATGCAAACTTTACACGGTTTATGTCATGAGAGAAATTAATTTTAAAAAGACATGTGTAGATTCATTATTTCTCTATTAAATGTTTATAAAAACATTTTTCTGAAGTCAATAATAATCTGACAGTTTACTTGCAACGAAAACACTTTCACAGTATTTTTCAAATTCAAAATGACATTGTATAGCTCGGATGCGCCAAAGTACGAGTATCGGGCAGGTTTCAGACAGCCCTATACTATGTCCGTCGAACACATAGAGTAATAAAACTAGTGGGCAGAGCCAAAACTGCGCAGTACAATGTGCGCAGAAGTAGGCTTTACAAGCAACAAATTTTAAAAAGCAGAAAAATTAAATAGTTTTATTTGAAATAAATATGGAAGAATTATATATTTTATCATTTATGTATAACATAATTTTAAAAGAAATATGAAGTACTTTACGAACGATTTTTTTGATGACCGATCTCAGCAGTTGAGTTTGTCTAGCAGTGTAAAACTGGCTTACCAATAGCAATACCGTATTTCAATTTCTCGCACATTTGTGGGAGGAGCATCTACTCTATCTGTTCGGTGGACATAGTATAGTAGTGGGGAAAAGAGTGGAATAGAAAAAAAAGTAAAATCGAAAAGCCGCTTAATACTATAAATATTTAGTAACTAAAATTGTAATTTAGATATATATGAATTTTTAGGGTGGTCATCCCTTAAAAAACACCACGTTGAATGGAAATTCTAAACTATCTAAGAATGTAGTTTTTATGACTCTAGTAATCCCCAATGAATTTTGTTTCTTCACTCGTTCAAAACTTATAGCTCCGCCCCGGGACTTTTGGGAAATCTTGTATAGCGCACAAATTATTAAATTTCAAAAATAGTATTCAGTGACAGAATAAATTTGTATCAGACGTGACCAGCAGAGACACCTAGGAACACCTCTGAACTAATTACAACTTCTGACCGGGGTTGTCAGTGAAAAACGTGACCAGTCAGTAAACCTGACTATCCCTGAAGAACACATACAAATATTATGTACGTCTCAGCAAAAGATTTTGTGTATTTATTTAAGAGGAATGCCCACCCCTACAAAATAAAGTAAAAATATGTTCTCGTTGGCGACATTAAATTGACTCTAATTTTGGTCTTTTTACCTTCCGCTTACCTGTAAAGGAAGGTATTGGAATCATGCAAAAAATCGGGTGGTGAATTTTTAGTGGATGAGCACGAATTAGGGTCCTTACAACTCATTTTTGATAGTTTCACGATGATGTCTGTGTGTGTATGTGTGTGTGTGTGTGTGTGTGTGTGTGTGTGTGTGTGTGTGTGTGTGTGTGTGTGTGTGTGTGTGTGTGTGTGTGTGTGTGTGTGTGTGTGTGTGTGTGTGTGTGTGTGTGTGTGTGTGTGTGTGTGTGTGTGTGTGTGTGTGTGTGTGTGTGTGTGTGTGTGTGTGTGTGTGTGTGTGTGTGTGTGTGTGTGTGTGTGTGTGTGTGTGTGTGTGTGTGTGTGTGTGTGTGTGTGTGTGTGTGTGTGTGTGTGTGTGTGTGTGTGTGTGTGTGTGTGTGTGTGTGTGTGTGTGTGTGTGTGTGTGTGTGTGTGTGTGTGTGTGTGTGTGTGTGTGTGTGTGTGTGTGTGTGTGTGTGTGTGTGTGTGTGTGTGTGTGTGTGTGTGTGTGTGTGTGTGTGTGTGTGTGTGTGTGTGTGTGTGTGTGTGTGTGTGTGTGTGTGTGTGTGTGTGTGTGTGTGTGTGTGTGTGTGTGTGTGTGTGTGTGTGTGTGTGTGTGTGTGTGTGTGTGTGTGTGTGTGTGTGTGTGTGTGTGTGTGTGTGTGTGTGTGTGTGTGTGTGTGTGTGTGTGTGTGTGTGTGTGTGTGTGTGTGTGTGTGTGTGTGTGTGTGTGTGTGTGTGTGTGTGTGTGTGTGTGTGTGTGTGTGTGTGTGTGTGTGTGTGTGTGTGTGTGTGTGTGTGTGTGTGTGTGTGTGTGTGTGTGTGTGTGTGTGTGTGTGTGTGTGTGTGTGTGTGTGTGTGTGTGTGTGTGTGTGTGTGTGTGTGTGTGTGTGTGTGTGTGTGTGTGTGTGTGTGTGTGTGTGTGTGTGTGTGTGTGTGTGTGTGTGTGTGTGTGTGTGTGTGTGTGTGTGTGTGTGTGTGTGTGTGTGTGTGTGTGTGTGTGTGTGTGTGTGTGTGTGTGTGTGTGTGTGTGTGTGTGTGTGTGTGTGTGTGTGTGTGTGTGTGTGTGTGTGTGTGTGTGTGTGTGTGTGTGTGTGTGTGTGTGTGTGTGTGTGTGTGTGTGTGTGTGTGTGTGTGTGTGTGTGTGTGTGTGTGTGTGTGTGTGTGTGTGTGTGTGTGTGTGTGTGTGTGTGTGTGTGTGTGTGTGTGTGTGTGTGTGTGTGGTCAAGGGGTGTTAGTCGCATAACTCAAATACGAATTACCCGAAAATTTTGATATTTGGTATTTAACATTTGTATATAAATTGGAAGAGCTCCTTAGATTTTGGTACAAATATCTTCATCGGAAGTGATATTTTTTGAAGATTGAAAAGGTTAATTATTGTCAAAATTGTATATAAATTTGGAAAAATATAGTATTTATTTGTAATAAGAATAAGAGGAAAAGTTATTTGCAACTTACGTTATAAAAAATTGTATTTATCTGGTAGCATTAAAGAACTGCAGTAAAATTTTAAAAATAAATTTATCAAATAAAACGTTGATATCTTGTAATCTATGATCGGTTGATTTTTGTTTCTGCGTAAAAAATATTGACAGGTGAGACGGGTGACAAGTTGGCATACTAGCGCTATTAATATAAGTCCTAAGTATGATATTAAATGTAGTAATTGAACGGAGGATGGCTTCAACACAGCAGAGTTTTCCTGTGAATGAATCTTTTTATTCAGGTGATGCAAATTTCTGTGTTTGAATATTTTAGATTTTTATTTGTATATTTTAAATGGGCACCGGATTGTACGTATACATTTCTGTTTAAAGTCTAGATATGGCGGAAGGTTGTGTGATGGCCACGTCAGATTTTTTAAATTTAAAGATAAAAGATGTCTAGGTCTGTCTAGTTCAATTTTTTTTTAATTTTAAATTTGTACATGTTTGTTAGTAAAATTTGAAGAACTTTGAAGATAAAATATTTAAAAACTAAAGTGAAAATTGAAAAAGTGACACTAACCGGACATAGCCTGGACTTTAATCTTTCATATATAATAAAATTGTTTAAAAATATCTCAAATTAGTGCCAATTTCATGTCCCCAACGAAACCCCTTTTGTAGTAGAAAGTGTTTAAATATGGTTCATTCAGCGAATCAACCAATGTCGTCCCAATTGTTTGTGACGGCATCTTCGATTCGTTAAATGTACTTTCAAAGCCAGTGGGTATTCCTCTTAACTTTTAAAATTCCAAGTCAACAATATTTGCTACTGTCCGCGATCTTGTTAAAAATAAATAGGTCTATCTCATATTGATACTGACTCCTACAGCGCCAATGAAATCAATATCAGATGACAAGCTCTCAAAATCAAACTTTATCAATCTGTAGAATATTTCACGCTCAGTTGCACGGAAAGCAGACGCAACCAAAACCGAATTCAGTTGAACGGAATTCAATTTCAGGAATCTGCTCTGCCATATGCGGTCTGTCCTCTTGTCTCTCTGGAAAATAATTGTTGTGGATTAACGGATAATTGTGTTGCAGTCTAGACGAAACAAAAAAGTTCACCAAGGAACCTAGAAGGGTTAACCGCGAGGCTAGAGAGCTACTATGCGCGGAGAATAACAAATAGATGAAGTGGTTGTAAGGTTGTAACTTTAGTATTTCTATTTGACGTTCACAAAGTTAACCTTGTCTACAATCGTCGTACAATATGAACATTGTTATTCAATTTTTCGTACTGTTTTATCGCACCAGTGCGACAAAAACATAAAACTATTAAACTACGATTGTGAATATTTTGTTTTGTTTTGTTTATAAACTTTATCATGATGATGATCGATAACCACGATTTAATTGAATAAGCACGGCAAATAATAATAATTTTAAAATTAGCTTTATTGACGTTACGATTTGTAGACAAAATATTGTGTGCACCTCGTTGAATAGAGCTTGTTTGTTGCCCTTGGCGAGTCGTCAATCTCGGCTTCGCCTCGACTGAACAAATTTCTCCCCGCGTGCAGCGAACAATGCTCTATCAGTACTTGACACACAAATAACTATTGTGAAACGCAACTGAATGTCGCCAAGGTTCACTTTGTGACACGCAACATATTTTTTTAGAAGGTTGGTAGTGGCAGTATCAGATGACATTTACTTCTTGTCAAACGTCAAATCTTAAAACTGACAAACTTCTGTATAACCTCTAAATCTGTTTTGCTTAATTAGTTACTTTTTATTCAATAAAATTTATGAATCTAGTAATACAAAACATATAAGTTTAATATTTCCTATAATGGCTGCACGTATCAAATATAATAGTACATTAATTATATACTTTTACAGTGACAGTGACAGTTAAATAAATGGCAATATTAATATCACCAACAACAACGTTACTCACATAAATTTCCCCAAATCGACTTGTGTATATTGTGGCAGTTAAATTTAAATTTGTCCTTGAATAATCTACTTTTGGACCCGTGCGACAAAACTTTTTTTTTTCTGAAAACAGTCACAAAGAAAAATATTTGTCACCTGGATCTGACAGTCTCACATATAACGGTAAAAAATTTTACTGTGTAACTTTTTCCCTTCGTCAATTTTATTTTATTTACTTTGATTGCCTCCTGAAAATGGGCGAGATATAGCCAAGACTGTTCTTTCATCTAACCCTCTCGCGCAAGTCCTTGTTACAGCCACTAGCCAGTGCGCGAAAGCTTTGTGGTTGCCAAGTTAATAATTGTATCCCAACGTGAAATGGTGACGAGAATAGATACCGATCCAAATGCAGACATTAAAATTTCTCATCTGACCCGGATTCGAACCCACGACCTCCGTAACCAGAGCTAAGAACTCTACCACTATCCTATGAAAGACTTGTTCTGAAAAAAAAATCTGATTGGATTTGGACCTAAGTTGTCTGAAACACAGTCGGTCGCATAACACACTCAGCTATACGCCCCTTAAAAATGATTTCAAAAACTGATAAACAATAACATATTATTTATTTGTCTTGACTTTTAGTTATAAGCACTAAAAGAATCGGTGCTGTTAAAAAAAGAATTAATTTGTATTAATCTTCATCATCAATATATCTAGAGCCAAAAATAATAATTTATTTTGTATTAAAACAGTCCTAAATTCAAATAAAATATCCATTTGAGTGCGCTTGCACTCCAACAATTAACAAAATAACCAAACGATTCCTGTTGCAACCATGCCGCCTAGTTCCAGCGCCGCGTCTACTACGTTTGCATTACGTTCCGCGAGCTCGCGATGTTTTTATTTATTTCCGCGGTAAATACTTGAGTTCCAGACTTGAGACTATGTGCAGTTTGTGCGTGGAAATGCGCTGATTCTAGTGGTGTCAACAACATTTCGATCGGTGGAGAACAGCGGAGTTATTTGATAATTTGTCGCGTGGTTTTTGTGGTGTGTTTTGCGAGTGACGCTGAGAGACTTCGCTACTGGTCCTGGATGAGGATTCACCGCTAGGCAGTCAAGGTAGGATTTATTTATTTTGTGATGTACCTAAGAGTACATATAGGTTCATTAAGATTACACGGTAATACAACATAGATAGCTCGGATATATGGAACAGTGCATTACGATGCTAGAAATTAATTCAGCTGCCATATTAAGCCGGGTATTAGGATTATCCAATCAGATTAATAATTGTAGTTGACGTCACACGATCACGTGATCATAATATTATGCGCAATGATAGCAGGAATATTGCTCAAACTTTAACATGTCTGTGTTTTTGCAAATATGAACTGGAAATCTTGTACAAGATTTATATTTTATTAGGGACATTATTTTCAACTTAAAATATAGTATAGAGTAAATTAGAAGCAAATCTTATTTAAGGGGTCGTGTACCTATTTTTCGAATTCCTAAAATACTCTCGGTATTACTTTTTTCTAATTCACTCTCTTCCCCACTACAACGGCTGCCCGAACCCAGCCCAAAACTCGTACTTTGCCGAATCCTAGCTATGCAATGTCATTTTGAAGCTAAAAAATACTGTAAACATGGCTCCAGTATTCCTATAATAAGTTCCGTATTTTTTAAGAAATTAAATAAAACAAAAATTATTCAAATAAAATGTAGGGCTTCTTGCTTTTTAAATTTTTCTTTCCATTTATATAATGACCGAAAAAATAATATCAAATTGTATCAAATAATGACAAAAAACATCATTTTAAATATTTTTACTTCAAATTCCTAGGCAAAGACAAAAAATAAAAAACTAGAGGCATTAAGACATTCTTTGTTAATACACTCATATGTAAAAGCATCATATGTTTCAATTATGTCCGTACTAAAGTAAACGTGGGAGGCGTACACCTTTGTAACGCTGTCAGATTTTAGGGTAGACGAACAAGTTAAGCCGAATATGAATGAAGGTTATTGAAATAATTTCAATTGATTGTAGGATTTCAGGCTTTAATAATTTATTGAATTGGCACGTTTCGACCTTTATTTAGGTCATTCTGAAGTTCCAAACAAATTTTAAATGATTTTTGTAAATTAATAGCACACGTAGGTTCTTTGTGCAAATTTTAAGTTCGTTTCGAAGTAAATGTATAATAAAAAGAAATGGTTAATGTCAAATATAAAAAAATCTGACGTGGACACCACATGACTTCCTTGTACGCCTTGTGTGTTCATACTTTTCTTAATAACTAAAATGTAAAATAATATTAAAAATTCTTTTAACTTATTATACTAGTATACTCACAAATATATTTTAGTCATTTTATTTAAACTGCAGAAGAAGATATAAAGCATATTTTACTATTGTCACTGTCATGTCATAATCATTTAAATTTTACGTAGTAACAAATGTTAATCGATCATGGACTACAAGATACCGAAATACTATAAATTATAAATATATACTTTAATTATTTTTAAATGATAGCAGATACAAAAATATTTATAAAATACCGATTTTAGGTAATAATCACATAATCTTTCATTTAAAATAAAAAAAATTGTCTAAAATTAAATATTTATCGAAATATTTTTAAAAAGTACTACTTCCGGTTTGTAGACTGAAACCAAAAATAGGAGGTGCACAACTAGATGCTATAACAGTCCTAAATACAAAATTTCAACTTTCTACGTCTAACCGTATTTGAGTTATGCGACACACATACGTCCGTCCGTACGTACGTACAGACGTCACGTCGAAACTAGTCATAATGGATTCAGAAAAGGTCAAAACGGATATTTCCGTCAAAATCTGAGAACCGAAATTTTTCGCGATTACAATACTTCCTTACTTCGTACAAGGAAGTAAAAAAATAAAACTATAAATAGGCGCAGTTCTAATATTTCGGGGCACCTTAATAATCGTTAAATCTAGACCAACACAGCGTAAACTTCAACTCGTGTATATCTAGAGAAGATTCTGACCTTGTTACTTATACATTCATTTTTATAACAGGCTAAAATTCATGCAAATGGTCCATTTTATGTAAAAAAAAATTCGAAGACGTTATACTTTTTGTTCGGATGACTTCATTCAAGCTTATTTTAAATTCCCACTAAAATCTTTACAGGGTTAAAAATCTGATGTGGCCAACACATAACCTCTCGCCATATTCTACTATTTTTATTTTACTAATATAAGTATAATGTAGGTACTTACTCACAAATATACCATTATTGTAGAAGGGACTTCGGAAATTGTAGTTTTTATAATAATTATTAAAGTTTATCATAACCTATAAACAATATAAATGAGTGTGTAGGCAATGTACAGTGTACTCCGTTACTTGAAAAATAATTGTAATACTACAGTTCGTCTAAACTGTGCAAACCAATTTTTTGCACAGTTCTTGTAAACTGTTCAATAATGAACAGCTTTACAGCTCTTAATAGTTTTAAAATGACATATTGCAAAAAAATAATTTACGTACCTACCTATAATGCCTTTTTCACACGAGGAAAGCTTTAACTGAAAAGTTTATTGAAAGTAAAACAAGTGCTAGGAGCTGTCATAAAGAAACTGTCAATACCGGGTCATACGGGAAAACTAATTATTTATTTAAAATATATTAGAGCTACTGATCTTAAATATATTTACCTACTAAAAATAATTACATTCCCCATATGAACGGTATTGACAGATTTTTTTATGACATCTTCTAGCACTTGTTTTACTTTCAAGAAACTTTTTAGTGAAAATTTTCCTCGTGTGAACAGGGCATCATATTTCATACCAAAATTGAGAAGAAATATAATGTTCTATAAATTGTATGTTTTCGGACAAAACAGCAGTGTGCTGTATAAGTTGCGGTCTTCAATTGAAATATGACGGACCATTTGGTTAATTTATGGCGCCATAACTTAAACGTGCCCTTCACATTATGGTAAATTTCCTCACTAATGCACATTTATTCGAAATTGAGGAAAATTAGGTCCATTACCCGGAAAATTGTATCATCTTAGGTAAAGCAAATAATTTAGAATAAATTGTTATGAGCCATATTATATTTTATTCAATTTTGACGTTTTAAACTGCTATTATTAACTCCATAGTAACAACTTTAAATAAATGTTTATTCACAAGTGAATTAAAACTTTTTAAATCACTCAACACATTTTTAAATCACTCTGATGTCATTATTTCGTCAAAAATACATAAAAACAATGACAACTTGCCACTGACGACTACTTTGATTTTCTTTTTTGTTATGTAAAATAAATTTATAATTCATATTTGAAATAATTGCGTCAAAATTGAATAAAATATTGCATAAATCACGTGAGATATAAATGTTTATTCACTCGAATAAATTATCCCACTCGCCCTTCGGGCTCGGGTGCTTAACTTTCTTCTCTTGAATAAACATTCATGTATCTCACTTGGTGTATAAATATCTGTAATAACCTGGGAAATAAATTTTCTTAATTATATTTAATATGAATATTTAATTAAATCATGTTGTAAAATTATTAAATTATTAACATATGATTATATGAATGAATTGTAATTTTGAGAATAATAGTAATTCAAATTAATGCAAATAAAACTATTATTATGTTGTTAAATTTACATATTTACACGTGTAAGCAATTAAGATATCGTTTATTCAAATTTGCATTTTCAATATTCAATATAACTGTCAAACATAATTGAGATATCATTGCTTATAAAACAGAATTATAAATATTTTAAATGATTTGAAGAGTGCGTGGAGTTTCTGATTTAGTATACAGAATGTTACATAACTTCAGGTACATACGTTAAGGGTATAAGTTGTTTGAAATGCTGACTACGAATAAAACAGAATTTTTCTTAAAATCGCAAAATTAATTTCCATGTTTCCCAGTCAAAATTTTTTGTAGTTACTGCCACTGGGTGGAGTAATTATTGTTTCATTAAAAATAATTAAATTTCGTTTGTTATTTTACTAGTATTATGTAATTTAAGATGTTCATTACCTTCTTCTATTGTTTGTATTTAATAGGAAACTGAATCCAGTGCAGTACTACAAAAAATATTTTAGGTAAACAACCCTTAATTTTTCGAATTTTAAAAAAATTCTTTTAGATTCGTAATCAGCGTATCAAACAACATATACCATTAACGTGTATGTACTCGAAGTTATGAAACAGCCTGTATAAGGCAGGATTCTTTAAAAAAATTTACGGCTTTAACATGACTCAACAAATAACTAAAAATAATTAACTTTTTCATTATTAAGACACAAAATTATTTGTTTGAAAAGTCATTGTATTAAACAACAGTAGCTGCGCGGCTTTAAGAACAGCTCTCTGCATGTGATGACGTAGGAACCCGGAGTTCCGCGGTTCAAGTCTCTCGGTCGGTAGTTAAATTGTAAAACATCTTGCAAATAAATCGCACTCGGATGCTTCAAGCTGACCTCTTGATCGTCTTAAATATAGTCCTGGTTGCAAAAAGAATCTCTCTGTTGAGCTTTGAATTTTAAAAACATGGATTGAGATTCTGACTGCACTTGACGAATCAGTCGAAGTGGTTGGATTCCACTATAATAACATTTTAAATGGTTATCAGCAAAATAAAATAAAACATGTTAGTCTCGTTTAATATTATAATTAATTGTCGTTCGAATGGTTAAGAGATTTGCAAGCAGAAATTCCAATAAGTAAATTCTGTTGTTAAACGTTTTCTGAATAATTAAATACCGTTTTATTATTCGGATTCAAGTCTTGCGCAATTTATTTCCGTTTATTCTTAAGCGGCCCGTCTACTTTTTTCGAATTCCTAGCATACTCTCGATTTTACTTTTTTCTTTTCCCCACTACTACGACTGCCTGAAACTAACCCGAAACTCGTACTTTGCCGGATCCTAGCTATGCAATGTCACTTTGAAGTTGAAAATACTGTAAAAGTGTTTTCGTTGCGAGGAAACTGTCAGATTATTATTGACTTCAGGATAATGCTTTTATAAACAAATAATAGAGAAAGGCTGGATGTACAGATGTGCTTTTTTAAAATTTTAGAAATTAATTTCTATCATGAAAACCGTGTAAAGTTAAAATTTTTATTATGAGGTACAATTTTTTAATCAAAAGTCTCATCTGTAGATCCATTCTTTCTCTATTAAATCCTTGTTGAAATGAAATTTTACCATTCTTGTACTGGCCACAAAACACTCGCTAAGTTTTATGCTGGATTTTAGGAGGTAGACGGGCCTCTTAAGGAATATAATTATGCTCTGAGGGGAACCTTTCGAAGTAAATTTAAATCTCTAATGCATTGTCGTGTTGTGTTTGCAATGTAAATTTCTGTAATAAGTCTCTTTAAGCTGGAGCTCTTTAACCTTTTTTATCTTTTGCGTCTCTGAGGAGACGAAAGAAGATTAATAGTATCTGGGGCAGTTTCCCATTGTTTACTTCAAAGTTCGTTGCCCAGACGACAAGGTGTTTACTTTTTGTTTATTTCAAAGGATAATCGCATCTTGTTTTTGTCTAATGCTCTAATCCATTATACTGGGTTTTGTATCGTAACTTATAGTACATAGCCCACTTAAAAAAAAAATTTCTTAATCTTGTTTTTTAAGCGGCCCGTCTACGTTTTTTTTCGAATTCCTAGAATATGTTCGATTCCCTTTTTTTCTATTCCACTCTTTTCCCCACTACTACGGCTGCTTAAAACCAACCTGCAACTCGTACTTTGCCGCATCATAGCTATGCAATGTCATTTTGAAGAAAAAATACTGTAAAAGTGTTTCCGTTGCGAGTAAACTGTTAGTTTATTATTGACTTCAAGGTAATTTTTTTTATAAAAAGTTAATAGAGAAAGAATGGATCTACAGATGTGCCTTTTTAAAAATAAATTTGTATTAGGAGATATAACCGTGTAAATTTTGCATTAAATTGGAAATTTTTATGAATTATTCGGAATTTTTATAATCATATAGGTACCTACAATTCTTTTATTAAAATTTTAAAAAGACACAACCGTTAATTGATCCATATAATCCTTGTTGAAATACAATTTTACCATTCTTGTACTGGCCACAAAACACTCTCTACATTAGTACGTTTTGTGCTGGATTTTAGGAGGTAGACGGGCTTCTTAAGGGGTTCGTCTGCTGGTTAATTTTTTTTTAAACAGAGGTGTGCGCGTCCCATGATCATTTGGTATTTAGAGGTTTTTCCTTTATTTACAACATATGAACATGTCACCAAAAGATGTTAGAAGGTCTATCTGTTTTTATTTTTCTTCTTTAACTTATGATTTTGGAAAAACATGACTTTGAAATCAGCCATTTTTCTTGATTTTTAAGAATTTTTTTCTGGTAAACAAAAAGCTATATTTAATTTCTGAAAACAGAGGGACATAAATTGAACCTTTGTTAACAAGAAGTTTTTTTTTCATTCGTCTGTATTATAAATTAAATGATATATGGGACAACGATGCCATGTTTTCGCTGTTATAATTGTAGATTCTTGTTAGCCAGTACCTTCTATGCTCAGGTTTCTTTACCTACATTTTTTATTCGATTGCCTGCAAAAAGAAGGGCTTGACGTCACCTGAACTCGCCTCACTTTGAAAATAACGACTTATGTTCAGGAGTTCGGTATTTTCCGAACGCGCCTCTTAAGAGATACTACGTAAGTCTATCCTAACCACATCCTGACTACGATCAAAAATTATATACTCAATACAAACATCTCAGAGAATTACATGAGATACATAATTGGGATATTATTACCAAATTATTAATATTGGGATGTTACATAGATAATTTTACCAAGGGCGGACATTAGCAATCGCTAGGATATCAATGAGATGTAAATGGGCAAGCAAGTAACAAGTCTTGAAATGTTCTGGGGATTTTATTTTGATAAGTGGGACGTTAAGGGCACCTAATATTTTAGAAGATTAAATTATCTCGAAGAGAATGTTCCGAATTTATATGTCGGGGTTAGCAATCATGTTGATTGTAATAATAATTAATGATATAGGAATGCAAGTGTGCTAATGAAGTTATGATCGTGTTTGTTTGTTCGATTACGTTAGTACACTTGGGATTACGTGCTAGGTGTGAGTCGGCAGTCTTGAAGATGATCTGATACGGGTAGCACTTGCCCGGGAATTGCCATCTTTCCTTATCGTCACAGTTTGTATATCGCATTTAACTGGTTAATGGCATGAGTGGTGAGTGTGTGATTTATTTGGTGATTAGTGAACTATTCCAATAATTCCGCCTTTTAGTAGTTTTATTGATCATGTAACTGATCATCTATAGTCCGCTCCGCTCGTACTCCGACATATTATAGATATCAAATTAGCATAAAAAACAAATCGTGTTTTCAAAGAATTATAGTGAAAATTCTATAGTGCTGCGATATCATTAAAGTAAATTTATCATGATTTCAGAATTTATTACAGTGCCTGTAAGAATCAAGAAAAATACCTCCTCATGTTTGCGGCACAATTTTAAGAAATATTCGCACTTGTTATTAAAAAACTTGGGTAATAAAATACATTTTTTGTAAGAGTGCGTATTCAGAAAAGTTTCAAATTGAGTTTATGACGCACAATGGTAGAAAGTGATAAGTTTAAATCATTTGTTTACGTCAGAATACTTTGAAAAAGAACTTATTGAGTTTAAAACAAATTTTTACGGTAAACACAAGTATGAGATAATATTGGAAAAGTGTAGAATAAAAATTGGCATTTCTAATAAACAAAAACGTTAAATCAAAACGTGTCAAATTAATTTTTTGGCAACATGCGGAGAAAACACAATTTTCTTCTTGCGAAATAATAAGGAAAATTCGTTTTCCCTCTCTAGAGAGGAATGTAAGCAGTGTTATTTTGCGATGAAATATTTTAAAAGTTTTTAACAAATTATTAAAAATTCTGATTTAATAATGATATTGCTGTAAACTTATATTTTATTATTCTTTTCTACAATATTTTTCAATTTTACAACTTACATTAAATTTGGCATATGGCTGCAGTGAAATATTTCATTGTTTCTATAAACGTCATTTTGACAGATAACAATTACTTATGAATTCTAGTTCTATGTTTCTATTATTTTAACAATGCTTTTTAAATATTCCGTGGAAAAATGGTGTTTCTAACACGATTGTATCACGAGCGAAGCGAGTTCGATTGGGAATAGAAGCACTTTTTTTAGTTGCACAAATAACTATTTTACTTATAAAATCGCATAACACAAATATAACAGTCAATTAAATAATATATTTCAATAATAATTTTCGGAAATTAATAAGTGCAAATTTTTTGACACTTGTCAATTGGACATTGATATCAAATCAGTTTGTTATTTGGAATGGAAATTTGCAATCATTATAATATTAAGTTATTAATTTATTTCCCGGGAAATTTTTATTGTGTTTTCCAACAGTTTAATTGGCCTCTCGTGGCGCTAAAGCCAGTAAATACCCTGTTGGAAAAATTCCAGCAAAAAATAATGCACATTATGAGATTAAAAGTGACTATTTCCCACATATTAATTAAACCAATCATTTGCTTCAATTTTTTAAATTCTGACCAATGACGTACGAAATATATCGGCAAAAATTAAAAAATGCCCTAGGGATTGTTCAAGTGACAATTTACCCGTTACATGGCCATGTATGACAATTTTATTAATTTTGTATTGTTTTTAATTGAAATTAAAAGTGTCAAATGAACCTTTTGCGACAACTTCTTACGATGAAATAAAAATATATCAAATATAACGCCAAAAAATACAGTTACGTCAAAAACCTTAGTTTGGAAGCAATTATTAATGAACTTGTGAAACGAAAGGAACTAAAATTTATAATTTTGACACTCAAAGGTTAGTAAAAAAATTAAATGTCAAAATAAACAACCGTTTCGGCACAAAAAATTAGTCTTTATGTAAAAACACGAAAAACCACGAATAATTATTCTAATCGGTCTGCAGCAGTGTCAAATTTTGCTTACTCCGGCATTAAAAAACATTTAATAATAAAAATATTAGCACAGTCCAACGTAAATTTATTAGTTCATATTTTATGTCTGTTTATTTGGGAAATAGTCTAACAAAATATATCCCGGATCTCATTATTTTGCAGGTAAATTATTTCTTAAGATTGTTGCTTATAGGTAACATTCCTCGACAAATTGAATGATAAAATCCCTCGCCTTCAGCTCGGGATTTTGATCATGTCATTTGTCTCGAAGTGTTACCAAGCAACAATCTTTTGAAATAAATTTTACCAGCAAAATAATGATCCCTTGATATATTTACTATTGAAAACAGACTTTGTTTGAGCATTCAAATGTATGCATCTCAGAAAATTCGTGTTTAATTCTAAACAATCACCTATGCAAATTACAAACAAACGTTTATAGTAGACCCACATCATCCTATATCATTTATAATTCGTACTTCATACGCTTGTTATACAAGTTACGAACTTTAAATAATACAAGTCCGGTGTTTCAGTATGTTTAGTTAATTAAAATTACCATATTATTCCAGGTTTATTCCCAGTTTGAATAGTTTATATCGGGCGCAGGTGAAAGTCATCTATTATAGACGATTCCATGAAAGAACAGAACAATGAAAAAACAGAACACAAAAAAACAGAACATGAAAAAACAGAACATGAAAAAACAGAACATGAAAAAACAGAACAATGAAAAAACAGAACAATGAAGAAACAGAACACTGAAGAAACAGAACAATGAAAAAACAGAACAGTGAAAAAACAGAACAGTGAAAAAACAGAACACTGTAAAAACAGAACATTGATAAAACAGAACATGAAAAAACAGAACACATAAACTAATCTATGCTAAAAAAAACCTTCTTGAGTCCAACAGAAATCCGTTTTTTTGACATAAACTAATCTATGCTAACAAAACCCTTCTTGAGTCCAACGGAACTCCGTTTTTTTGACATAAACTAATCTATGCTAAAAAAAACCCTAATTGAGTCCAATAGAATTCCGTTTTTTTAAATAAACTAATCAATACTAACAAAACCCTAATTGAGTCCAACAGAACTCCGTTTTTTAAAAAATAAACTAATCAATACTAACAAAACCCTAATTGAGTTCAACAGAACTCCGTTTTTTTGACATAAACTAATCAAAGCTAACAAAACCTTAATTGAGTCCAACAGAATTCCGTTTTTTTAAATAAACTAATCAATACTAACAAAACCCTAATTGAGTCCAACAGAACTCCGTTTTTTTAAAAATAAACTAATCAATACTAACAAAACCCTAATTGAGTCCAACAGAACTCCGTTTTTTTGACATAAACTAATCAAAGCTAACAAATCCCTTCTTGAGTTCTGTTTTGTCATTGTTATTTTTTTTTCATATTCTGTTTTTTCATGTTCTGTTTTATCAATGTTCTGTTTTTTCAGTGTTCTGTTTTTTCACTGTTCTCTTTTTTCATTGTTCTGTTTTTTCAGTGTTCTGTTTTTTCATTGTTCTCTTTTTTCATTGTTCTGTTTTTTCACTGTTCTGTTTTTTCATGTTATTTTTTTTCATGTTCTGTTTTTTCATGTTCTGTTTTTTCATGTTCTGTTTTTTCATTGTTCTGTTTTGTCCGGTCACCATTATAGACATAGTCGGGTAGTTTGTTTGGGAATTAAAATGTATTGCTGTTTACGAAATAGTCTGCTTTTGATATGGAATAATTTCAAGATGAAATTATCACTTATAATGCCATAATTTAGTCGTAGATGAAGTACAGTATACAACTCGCTATAATGGCTGTTAAAATTAAACCCTCGCTCGCTTTGCTCTGTCGTGTTGTAGTACATGTACACTTCGTCTTCAGGAATAATTGCATCTAGTGATGGGTCTTTCGTTCATTTTTAGTGAGTCAGTTCATTTCGCTCCGCTCAGTAAAGTGAGTCGTTCACACTGAGTCGTTCATTTGAACGACTCTGTAAAACAGCACTGTGCGTTTCAAATGACACCGTGCTACCGTGCTAGTGTGCTGCTCAGCTGAGCTGCTTTGCTCATGTGCTCATGCTCACAGCACTGTGCGCTCGCCTTGTGTGCATGTGCGATGCGCAGCGATGTGGCATGTGCCAAACTGCATGAACCTAGCATTTTAGTTAGTTGATAGTTGTGTTCTAGTCTTGATTACTCGTTGCTGCAAACAATAGATTATTGAACGTTGCTTATTGTAGTTGTATATGTATATTGACAATGGAAAATAAACAAAATAAAAATTCTGCAAAAAGGAGTACCTATTGTCTGGCAACATTTTGAAGAATGTTCAACAAATTTAGCAAAATGTTACTATTACTTTTACATTAATGTATTTTTTGCATTTACTTTCCAGTCCTACATTGTTTCCACTTCCCATATTGTTGATTATTTTCATTGTTGTCCGTACAACAGAAACGCCACGCTTCTCAGAATACACAGCACCGTGCGCTGTATGTATGTTTCGTTCGTTTCATTCAATCCACTCGCACTCGTTCGTCTTTCTGCGTTCAGCGAGCGGAGCGGTGAGCGGAGGCTAAATAGTAGCACGGAGTTAGTGTGAACTGGTGTGCCGTGCTGAACGAACTAAAGAGTCGTTCGTTCACGGCACACTAAAATGAGTCGTTCATTTTGAACGACTCGTTCATGAACGACCCATCACTAATTGCATCCATAGCGTCGTTTTATAATATACCATTTATTTGAAATATAAGATCAGTAATAACATTTTCTGCATTTTGTTCTTTCCGTGATATGTTTACTATTTATAAAACTTCATATAAATATATCCGCCATATTGGTATGCTCGAGTAGCACACCCCCTTCCGTCTCATGGCTTCATTCCCTTACCTAAAAAATCTGACGTGGACACCACATGACTTCCTTGTACGCCTATTAAACTGTTCATACTTTTCTTAATAACTAAAATGTAGAATAATATAAAAAATCTGACTTTATTCTTTTAACTTATTATACAAATATATTAATATATAAGTACTACTACTGCTGCTACTATACTTACAAATATTTAAGTCATTTTATTTAAACTGCAGAAGAAGATATAAAGCAAATTTTACTATTGTCACTGTCATGTCATAATCATTTAAATTTTACGTAGTAAGAAATGTTAATCGATACCGAAATACTAAATTATAAATATATACTTTAATTATTCTTAAATGATACCAGATACAAAAATATTTATAAAATACCGATTGTAGGTAATAATCACATAATCATTCATTTAAAATAAAAAAATTTGTCTTAAATTAAATATTTATCGAAATATTTGAAAAAAGTGTTACTTCCGGTTTGTAGATTGAAACCAAAAATAGGAGGTGCACAACTAGAAGCTATAACAGTCCTAAATACAAAATTTCAACTTTCTACGTTTAACCGTATTTGAGTTATGCGACACACATACGTAGGTACTTACAGACGTCACGACGAAACTAGTCATAATGGATTCAGAAAAGGTCAAAACGGATATTTCCGTAAAATCTGAGAACCGAAATTTTTCGCTATTACAATACTTTCTTTTTACTACGTACAAGGAAGTAAAAATCAGAGTATGCTACCTCTATAATTTTCTATACTCTAAGGTATTGAGTATGTAATTTTTGATCGTACTCAGAATGTGGCTAGGATAGACTTACGTAGTATCACTTGAAGTACAAGGATTAGATACTTTTAAACATTCCATAGACGATTCATGTCAAGTGAGTATAATGATAATGATGACATTAAAAATTATTTACTGAAGTACACATTTACGTTAAATATTATAAAAGTTTAATTGTCGTTTCTTCTTATGACGAAAATCTACTGTGGTTTGCCATCTTAATTCATTCGTCAATTTCCTTTCAATTTCTAATAAACTTGCCAGTAGTTTATGTCTTCTGCTTTGAGAATATTACGTTCTGAATAGTTTTGAAGTCTGGAACTTTATTTATAATCTTATACGATGTGGTAAATTGAATGAGAAATTAAATTAAACGTTTATTAAAATACTTAAACGATTACGAATACTGAATTCCTGAATAACATCTACCAGAATCTAGACGTAATTGAAATCTAGTTATTAAACTTAAACTTGTAAAGATTAAATTCCAGTCTCTCTGGTATCTGTCTATCCAATACAAGCAAGGTTATTTGAGTACATTTTAAAGCTCTGGTCTCAAATGGATTCTTTGAGGATTCTTTCATGCTTCTAAATTTTGAGAAGAAGAATCATAGTGAGAATTGCCTCTCAAATAACGGCGCCGCTAAATTGAATCTTCAATGAGTCTTGGACAATAAGAATTTATATCTCTACATTAAAGTTTAAGAATTTATAATTTAGTCATTTATAGCTTCAAAACAGTGAATTCAGTATTCAGGAGCACGAAAGAATATTCAAACAATCGTTTGTGTAAACAGAGCTTAAGAACCCGTCTACGTTTTTACCGAATGCATAGAATACTCTCGATTTTACTTTATTTCTATTCCACTCACCAGCCCGAAACGATTCCCGGAAATTTCATCGCGGGAAAATTCATCGCGGAAAGTTCATCGCGGCAAGTTAATCGCAGGAAAATTCATCGCGGGGAAAATTCATCGCGAGGTAAATTAATCGTAGGAAAGTTCATCGCGGGAAAGTTCATCGCGGGGTAAATTCATCGCGAGGTAAATTCATCGCGGGCAAGTTCATCGCGGGAAAGTTCATCGCGGGGAAAATTCATCGCGAGGTAAATTAATCGCGGGAAAGTTAATCGCGGACAAGTTCATCGCGGAGAAAATTCATCGCGAGGTAAATTAATCGCGGGAAAGATCATCGCGAAATAAATTCATCGCGAGGTAACTTAATTACGTAAAAGTTAATAAAGTATAATTAATCGCCAAAAAATTAATTTCAGACATATTCATGGTCTGTAAATTCTTCTTTGCAGACAAATAAATCACAATGTTGCGTGTTATTAACAACAGTTGCATAAGCGCAGAAGTGCACATTTGAAAAGCACGATGGTTTTAGGGATTGTAGGTACGACAGTTTTTCTACAATATTTTTTGAATTTTTTAAAACTAGAAAATATTTCTGCCTAACATTTTTCTGAACTTAACCCCATCATACTCTAAGAGTATTTTTAACAATATTTTTTGCATTTTTTAAAACTAGAAAATATTCTTGCCTAACATTTTTCTGAACTTAACCCCATCATACTCGAAGAGTATTTTTAACAAGATTTTTTGAATTTTTTAAAACTAGAAAATATTCTTGTCTAACATCATACTCGAGTAGTATTTTTATCAAGGTTTTTTGAATTTTTAAAAACTAGAAAATATTCTTGTCTAACATTTTTCTGAACATAACCCCAACATACTCGAAGAGTAGGTATTTTTAACAAGATTTTTTGAATTTTTTAAAACTAGAAAATATTTTTGCCTAACATTTTTCTGAACTTAAAATACTCAATACTAACAAAACCCTAATTGAGTCCAACAGAACTCCGTTTTCTTTTAATAAACTAATCAATACTAACAAAACCCTAATTGAGTTCAACAGAACTCCGTTTTTTTAAAAATAAACTAATCAATACTAACAAAACCCTAATTGAGTCCAACAGAACTCCGTTTTTTTGACATAAACTAATCAATACTAACAAAACCCTAATTGAGTCCAACAGAACTCCGTTTTTTTGACATAAACTAATCAATACTAACAAAACCCTAATTGAGTCCAACAGAACTCCGTTTTTTTGACATAAACTAATCAATACTAACAAAACCCTAATTGAGTCCAACAGAACTCCGTTTTTTGACATAAACTAATCAATACTAACAAAACCCTAATTGAGTCCAACAGAACTCCGTTTTTTTGACATAAACTAATCAATACTAACAAAACCCTAATTGAGTCCAACAGAACTTTGTTACACCAGTTGGGTATACCTGAGGCCTGAAGTATTAAATATATTCAAGTGTTATTGAGTTTCTATATCTTTCTTCGAAATTTGCAGTATTACACTTTTGTTTCTTAGCTATTGATGTTGTGAACGAATGGTAAATGACTTTTTAATCCTATTATAGAAATTGTAAGCCAAAGAACACCTGCAAACGTTAGAATTTTATGAACTTTCTTCAAGTGCAGTTTGTAAGGGAAAATATTAAATTTCATATTATAAAATAATTCGTGATCAATAAGGATTAACATAACACAACATACCATTCCACATTACTACAATAAATATATTCGCGATGAATTTTCTCCGCGATGAACTTTCTCGCGATTAATTTACCTTGCGATGAATTTTCCCCGCGATGAATTTTCCCCGCGATGAACATTCCCGCGATGAACTTTCTCGCGATTAATTTACCTCGCGATGAATTTTCCCCGCGATGAACTTTCCCGCGATTAACTTGCCCGCGTTGAATTTACCTCGCGATGAATTTACCCCGCGATGAACTTTACCGCGATGAACTTTCCTGCGATTAATTTACCTCGCGATGAATTTTCCCCGCGATGAATTTTCCTGCGATTAACTTTCCGCGATGAACTTTCCGCGATGAATTTTCCTGCGATGAATTGTCTGGACACGGCCCGAAACTCGTACTTTACCGTACCCACTTGACATGAATCGTCCATGGGATGTTTAAAAATATCTTATTCTTGTACTTTAAGTGATGTTACGTAAGTCTATCCTAGCCACATCCTGAGAACGATCAAAAATTACATACTCAATACAAACATCTCAGTGAATTACATGTGATGCATAATTGTGATATTATTACCAAATTACAACATTGGGATGTAACATAGATAATGTTACCAAGGGCGGACATTAGCAATCGCAAAGATATTATTAGGATGTTAATGGGCAAATATAGCAAGTAACAAGCCGGGATGTTCACATTCTTGAAATGTTCTGTTGATTTTATTTTGTCAAGTGGGTATCTTAGCAATGCAATGTCATTTTGAAGTTCAAAAATAATGTAAAAAAGTGTTTTCGTTGCGAGTAAACTGTCAGTTTATTATTGACTTCAAGATAATGCTTTCTTAAATATTTAATAGAGAAAGAATGAATCTACAGATGTGCCTTTTTTAAAATTTTAACAATAAATTTCTAAGATATATCCGTGTAAAATTTGCATAAATTGGAAATTATGAATTTATCGGAATTTTATAATCATGTACAATTTGTTTATTCAAATTTTAAAAAGGCACAATCCTTGATCCTTTAAGTATATGATCCTTGTTGGAATGAAATTTTACCATTCTTGTACTGGCCACAAAACACTCGCTACGTTAGTACATTTTATGCAGGATTTCAGGAGGTAGACGGGCCTCTTTAGGATTCTTTCATGCTAAAGTTTGAAAAAAATAATCCTGGTCAGAATTGCCTCTTTAATACCGGCGCCGCAAAATTGAATCTTCATTGAGTATTGGAAAAGAAGAATTTCTAATTCATTGATAGCTTAAAGCAGTGCATTTTTTCAGGATTCAGCAACATGAAAGAATCTTCAAAGATTCCATATGTAAACAGGACTTATGTCTGACACAAACTAATAATTGAATTATGTCGAATGCCTGAAGCGGCGATAGTTGCTGATTACCCAAGACCTAAAATTCCGAAGGGATCGTTGGGGTTAATTAGTACCTATATCATAAATTTTCTCTCCATAAATTGACTGTGAAACGGGTTGCCCAAGTTTCGGAGGATGCCCTTATTAAATTACCGAGATAAGCCCCTTTCACAAAAAAAATTAGGACATTCTCAGTAATTGTATTACATACTCTTTTATTTTGTCTATTTTTCTTCACATACGATTCTCCTCCCCACTATAGGTTCGGACACATATGTTTTATTCAATTAAGCCTATTTATGAAAAACGAATTGAGCCTAAAAAAATTGCTACATAATTTTGAATACAATAACTAATTAGCTTTCTTTTATTTATATTTATTATGAAAAAAGTTAATACATAACAGGGTACATATTCATTTAAAAAAAGTACTCAAATTGCTTGAAAATTATTTTTTGAGGCAATAAGTCAACATAATAGTTTCTTGCAGATATTAGCTTAAAACAAAATAAAAGTTTTTACTGATCAATTTAGTTGATTTTACGAATTTAATGTAATATTTGGCAATTATCTTGATGTCCGTAATTTGATTATAAAATACCTTATATCAAATAAATTTATCTGGTATACTACTGGTAGAAAAATAGTAAAATATCTTGCATAACCCGTCTCTAATGTTGCGGACATTATTAAAAAATAATATGTATGTAATAAATAAGACTAAATACAAAAACACAAAGTGTCCAAAAATATAGTTCCGGGGCTTAGCCATTCCAAACGTGTTGCATACTATACTTTATCTACGAGTATGAATTTTATTGCATTATAAGGAACCTAAAACTAATAAAATAAAAATATATGTATTTATAAAATAATATTCTACATAAAATTAATACATCTAAACGTATTTTAAAGCTACCCACCAACCAAAAACATTGTATAAAATTAAATTATTATAAATAGCTACATTTCATTTCATCACTAGTGACGGAATGAATCCATTCCGTAACAAGTGATAGAATGTAATCATTCCATAATTGAAAATAATCTAAGAATGGTAACATTCTATAACAGTCGTATAGAATAGTATATTCTGTAACAAGTGTGGAATAAAGCATATTCAGCTCGAGTGGAAAATTTGTGAAACGAGCCGTAGGCGAGTTTCACGGTTCGACGAGAGCGGAATAGCCATTCCAAACGTGTTGTAGAATATACTTTCTCTACGATTATAAATTTAATTGAATTAAAAAACATAACCTAAAACTATTAAAATAAAATATATGTATTTATAAAATTATATTCTACATAAAATTAATAAATTAATAAAACTAAACGTATCTTAAAGCTACCCACCTACCAAAAACATGGAATAAAGTTAAATTATTATAACTCGCCACATTTCATTCCATCACTAGTGACGGAATGAATCCATTCCGTAACAAGTGATAGAATGTCACCATTCCATAGGTAATTGAAAATGATGTAAGAATTATAACATTCTACAACAGTTATGTATTTACAAATTATGTATTTATATAAAATATGAGTTCTGAAACATTCCTTACTAAACTAATTTTAAATTACAGACGTTTCTACAATATGAATAAATTTTTGTAACATTCTTTTGAAAAGCAGTTCTGTATTTAAAGTTCAATTCAGCATAACATTTCTGCAAACGTCTCTTTTCAGGAAATGTCATGAGTGAAATGCACATTCTTTAGTTCACGTTTGAAATTTACAAAATACAGGAAATCTAAAACCTGAAATCTTCTTCCTGCCCTTTGTACTAGCCTAGATTCTGCGGGAGAATTTCAACGGCGCGCGAGGTTGAGTCAGCACAATTTTATCTTTTCCGAATCGACGAGAACTTTCTCAATTTCACAGAGCCCTTGAACGAGGGTCACTAGGGATTTATAACCCACATACGAGTATAGCTGTTTTTATATAAATGAAGATACTCGTAGCACATGAATAAAACAATTTTATTGCATATTTCTACAGCCTATTTATTATTTTATCTATGGCTTATATACGAGTATTACATGAACATAAATGTATGATGTTTGCTAATGCCATATATTAAACCCGCAGGGCATCTGCAAGAATCAGAAAATTACTTTGCCTGGATCAATTTCTCTGTGCAATTTATTTTTAGAACATATTGCAATGTTTAATGATGTAGATATGGTGGTAAAGAATTGACGTTTGGTAATGTCAATTGTCAAATTATATACGTAATAAATTAGTAGACGATAAAGTACAGTATACAACTCGCTATAATGGCAATTACTCCCTCCGATGATTAAAACCTTCGCTCGCTTTGCTAGCTCGTGTTGTAAACATCTTCAGGAATAATAGCATCCATTATAGCGTCGTTGTATAATATACTGTTATTTGACAGTTGCAAAATTAGGATGATTAAACCACAATCTAAAGTTTATTCTTTTTGCGCTATAACTTCACACATTTTAGGTGGTATGAATGTCTTAACATAACTTTAGAAGAATATCTACAAAAATTACTATTAATTATCAACTGTAATATCCCAGGTCCATTGATAATTTCGAAATAATTTTGTCATATTCAGAAAGCACGTTGCTTGGTAACCGCCCGGGCTGTTAACATAAAAGCAACGTGCTTGAGGTAGTTCTGACAAAATTTATCAATGGTCGAGGGGTTTTCGGCTATAAACATTTTCGCAGTTGTAATTTAATTATTTATTGAAAACACGAAAGTAATTTTAAAACAATATTTAAATTACATAATTATGTCATAATGTCATTTTGACATATGTAATAATATCCCATGGGTTGCTGTTAGTTTAATGTTGGTCTCATTGGTCAATTTTGCACACGTAATCAGAAATGGAAGAATCTCACTGGATATTTTTTATTAACCCAAAAAAAATTAATTTAACTCATATACAGAATGATTCTATACTTTGGGAAAAAATGAGGGTATTTATTACATGACGCACTGAGAATAGAACAAAGAATTTTTTAAGTCGCAAAAATATTTAAAGAAAAATGAACATAAGTACCACGATTTGATAGTTTTTTCTAAATATTTTATTTGAATTTGCTACCATACCACAAGTAGTTCTTTACACATCGTAACAAATATCTGGTGTTGATAATTCATTTCAATTATGTTGTTTTAATAAAATATGCTACTTAAGTGGTATCCTTTAATTTCGCGAAGTTTAAAAAAACTCTTTTTGTTCCTCGCTCAGCACGCCATGTAACATACGAGTGTAGCCTGTATTTATGAAACAAAATTACCCACCAATATTTATTCTAAGCGTGCCGTAGCTCTATGGTCTTGCCCGCATTTGATGCAAGCTTTTTATGCATAAAATTAAGTGTCAACATGGTGTTAGAATTTCTATACTGAACCTCATAATATATTCATTGCCTTTTGTTTTCGTTGGCTTTCCATTTTCGTTATTAGATACTTCATAAAAAACTATATTAATATTAATAATATTTATCATTTTTCGTGTAGAACATAGAACAAGATAATAAGAAAAGGTTCTAAGCAGTTTTAATGAAGATAAATCTTATGTTCAGAAAATTATCAGTTGTAATAAATGATGCTAAATATCATTAACAGATTAAAATGGTCGTACCAAATTGTTTATAAAGCAACTCAAAAAATAATCACTTTTCAGTAGGTATTAGAACTTATTAAACGTCTTTGCTTCTAAGAGCTGCTAACAGATTAAATTTTTTTAACTAATTAACAAAATTTATACTAAATAAGATTTTACGAATTGTCGAACCTTCTCAATGCTTTGAAGTATTAATTTTTTTTATTCGTGATACAAATACAAACATAATTAAAGTTCGAAACGACTGACTTCTAAACACATCCATTTTTTAAGCTTCACCAACAAAACAAAAACACAATCAGTATTTGTTCAATTGACTGTTGTATTTATAATTTTTTTCAGAATACACAACAGTTGGTAATTATTTCAGCATTAGACATTAAAGTCTTAATCGTAAGAAACACGTAATATTGATTGTGTAAAGTGTTTCGTACAATATTTCGTTTTTGTGAAGGTTTCTATTTTCAAATTTAATCTCGAGAGGTTACTCCTCATTCACATAAGCGCTTAGTGTGAAGGTTTACATTTATATTTAACTCGGCAGCGGGTAGGTGAAAAAAAATACAAGTAAAGGCAGGTGGGGTGTGACAAACCCCATTTAAAAAAATTATTATGAAGCATTAACTAATTTTTTTAATAAATTATATATTTAGTGATAATTTAGTCATAGCGGAAGTAAAAAACGATAAAATTATTTAAATACTTTATTAAGAAAAAAATTATACTTATACACTCATTTTTAATGACTGAAAAAATCCATTGCCATATTAATTAATAAATTAAATAATATTCTAAAACTTGCAAAGTGAACCTAGCACCTAAAAAATATTTACCTGGTTACTTGCAGGTTCAAAAAAGTTACGATGAATCAAATCAAATCAAAGGTGGGGTTTAATACACCCCAGGACATTTTGACTCAATGTAACTCTTCGCGCAGATGAAATGAGACTGAATCCTTTTGCGTATTGATAGTTCAATATATTTGCGGAAGGTACCTGGGACAACCGATAGCATACCGGGTGTTAGTAAAACAATGTAGGCAATTATAAAGTGACTGGGGTTTACTACACCCCACCTACTCGTTGCCGGGTTAAGTTTAAGAAACACAGCATTCACATAATGTACTTAAACATGCTTTAATAAGTGGTAAACATAAACTTCAAGTTTGAAGGATTCAAACTTTAGTACCTACTATAGAGAGTAAAGTACTGATGCGGATTTCAAGATATTTTGTATTCGAAATTTTGTTTATTGCTTCAAAGTTATAAATTTCTCTTTTACCTCTAAAGTTTATTATTCATTTTAAGTAAATATGAAATATAAGAAACTTTGTTATTAAATACTGGGGTAATAATATTTATATTAAACAAAGATTAAAATTTAATTATAATATTGTTTTTTGAATTTAATGAAACAAGCAGAAAACCAGAATGCTTGTTATTCCAGACATTTAAATGTCAAGATTTAATTAAATTTAATTTTGCGCAGTATCAGACCGGTTCTTTTATATTCATTATTAAAAACTAGACTGCACACACAATATGTGAACATACCACACTCAAGTGAGATAAATTTGTTATCGACGAAAGTCGTACATTTATTGTTTTATTTGAAAAATCAATTTTATGTAAAAAATTTAAACGTAATCCAATAATAAATAGCCTCTTATTTCTAATAAATTTTCTTTATACTTTAAAATAATAATTCTACAAAACAGAAGAATACAAAATATGTTCGTAAGCAAGTTTAGACGTCCTTTTAATAATAATAATAATAAAAGTCCTACAGGACACTCGTGTGGATTATTTCTAACTTCATAGCCGTGTATTACAGCTAGCATTACCAACTCGTTGCTATATAAATACTTATGCTGAATTCGACTAGTTAAATAATAATAATAAATAAAGAACAATAATAATATAGAAAAAACACAATATTATCGTTTTGACAGCGGATAAAAAAGAAGGTACCTAACTTTTTGCAAGTGATAAAACCTTATTTATCTTTTTCTTAGCAACCAAACAAAACACTAAAAGTCATCTGCTTCATAGTTTTCATATTTGTCAGCGATATTTTTAGATTTTGTGAATATTTATGAAGAAGAACCTAAATTATCTTGTTGAATTACACTCGAGCATTTTATTTCCTCCGAATACATTTTTGTTTGACATCTTAATCTTGTCACCTGACAGCAACTTGTCTCGAAAAATTGTTTTAAAATAAAATCACGACACCGTAGATGCAGTTATTTTATTTAAAACAATTTTTCTTTTCAAATTGCTAGGCAAGAAACAGAATTTATCCGGCAAAATTAAAAGCTCTTGCGTAATTACAGGCGATAATAAATAACGAAAAATAATAACAATAATTCTAGGAATTTGCAAAGGACGCCTTTCTCCTCTAGTAAATTATTTTATACATAAAGGATGTTTCAGTACTTCGTCCTTATTTTTAATAGCATATAGTTTTCAACTAACTCACGAAACTGAATGAATTTGAGCAAAATTCGAAATTTTAGTTTCCAGGATTCTTAATCAAACAGTTTTGAGAGTCACTTTGTTTTCAAATGGAATTTCATTTTACTATTCTTGCCATTGCACAATTATACCGGGAGTTTTTTTTATTATTAAACATAGGGCATGTCATTACCATAGTTACAGTGTTACAGAATGACAGCAATGTATTGGAGCGTCTTTTTTATCAGTAAACATAGGGATAATTACATAACTAAAATAAATATGAAATATAAATTAAAGAAATGATAAATTATTTATTTATATTTTCTACACTTAAGAACTAGGTAGATACCTACATAAAACTAATGAGAATTTTTTTAATCGAATTAAATGCTCAAAATTGGAACCATTAACTTCTAAATAATATCCTAAACGATTATAAAAATAATTTATAGCATTTGCTGGGGAGTAATATTTTGGGAAGCAGCACTAATTCGATTTTTTAATTGTTCAACATTCATTCTGTCACCATTGTACACATTATTTTTTAAGTGTCTACCTAGTTCTTAAATTCTCATTAGTTTTATGTAGGTATCTACCTAGTTCTTAAGTGTAGAAAACATAAATAAATAATTTATCATTTCTTTAATTTATATTTCATATTTATTTTCGTATCTTAATTATCCCTATGTTTACTGATAAAAAAACGCTCTAATGCATTGCTGTTATCCTGTAACACTGTAACTATGGTAATGACATGCCCTATGTTTACTTATAAAAATACTCTCTGTATTTAAAATTTTAATTTACTTTATTCACAGTTAATCAGATATCCATTATACAATCAACAATCCAGTGGATTAAAAATATGCTTCTTTCGAAATTTACCCTTAAATTTACTAGTTTTAAAAATATTATTTTGTGAGTACTACCTACTTATTCCATTAAAATATATGGACAGAGTTACTGTATTTTATCATTATTTGCTACGTAAATAAAATGTTGTTCTAAGTTTTGTTTATGTTCTCATCCATCTTTATAAAATCTGATACGCCAAACAGATAACATCATTTGCTTTGCAACCTGCGTTTCATAAAGGCCAAACATCCAAACATCGACATAAAACCTTTCGAAACAAATTTTAGATTTCAGAATTTGAATCTGACAGCACATGTTTGGAAAATAAAACAAATGCATGACCCATTTTCCCTTAAAAACATTTGAAATTATAATCTAGCAATCTGCTGTTTTATTCATTTAAAGGAAACAATTGATATTTTTTCTGTAACCTTGGTTATGATACTTTCTAATTATTTTTATGAAGAACATTTGGCGTGATAATTAGGGTCTTTGAGAAGAATTTTGTTTTAAAATTAGGTATAAAACACGCAAGAGTTACTAAGAAGATAATAAATTTGGTTATAATTATTATGTGTCTATTATTTACGCCTTATACCGGACAGTAAAAAATGTATATGAACAAAATAATTGGACATATTTGAATTTTAACTAGGTGCGTACATATTTCGCGTTTAGGTTTATTCTATGCTAATTATTATCTTTTTAATAAAGTGAAAAATTTCTTCAAATATTATTTATTTTGCTGACTTAAGAGGCTTTTATCACAGTAAAAAAAGTATTTCACAAATTACTCCCATCCTATTAATCCTATAAATCTAAAAAAAATACCGTATAAAGACAAAGGCAGTAAAAAACTAGCTACATTGTCGAATTTTTAAAATTGTTATTATTATTATTTATAAACAATTAAATAATAATAATTCTGAGAAAAACGCTTCGTAACTATAATTGCATTGTAAATTTAAATGTTTGTATCACATTATTATATAAAATTTTCAAATAGTAGTCGAGTAATTTGTAAATAAATTTAAAAATTACATGCGCGCTAGACAATCAAATTGAGTATTTTCTAGAATGGAGCGAAACATAGCAATTAGATAAATAGAGACAACATGTGCTCATAAAACACAGGCTGTCAGCGCGGGTACCTGAAATAACGGGGATTTGTGATCTAGCAGCGCTGAGCGATAAAACCCCCTTAACCGACGTTTCGATTTACTTATAGACTTTCTTTAGGTTTAATAAGATTTTTCGATCAGCAATCTTCGTACATACATAAGAATAAAACATCCATTAACTAATAAAAAATGTATACAACATCTCATTTAAGTATGGTGCTGTATTTTGAGAACCTATTATTTATTTAAGTGGCCCGTCTACGTTTTTACGAATTCCTAAAATACTCTCAATTTTACCTTTTTTCGATTCCACTCTTTCCCCCAATACTACGGCTGCCTGAAACCAGCCCGAAACTCGTACTTTGCCGCATCCTAGCTATGCAATGTCATTTTAAAGTTGAAAAATATTTTAAAAGTGTTTTCGTTGCCAGAAAACTGTCAGATTATTATTGACTTCGGGACAATGTTTTTATAACCATTTAATTGGGAAAGATTGGGTCTACAGATGTGCCTTTTTAATATTTTTAAAATTAATTTCTATCAGGAGATAAACCGTGTAAAGTTTGCATAAATTTGATTTTTTTTGAATTTTTCGGAATATTTATAATCATGTACAATTTTTTAATCAAAATTTTAAAAAGATCTATTCTTTCTCTATTAAATCTTTATGGAAATAAAATTTTACCATTCTTGTGTTGGTCACAAAACACTCGCTACGGTAGTACATGTTATGCTGGATTTTAGGAGATACACGAGCCTCTTAAGTGTAGTACTGTATTTTAGGAACCTAATATTTATTTATTGTACGTAAAATCAAATTCAATCATGAATGAAATAAACTTTGATCAATTAATATACAATGAACTATTACAAAAAAACTAGATCCGGGTAGGTACGAATGAAAAAGTCACTCTAATTTCTAATTAAATTAACATAATTAATTCATTTATCTACTTTACTGTATTCTTTAACAGTAGGTATTGCCAAATATTTTGCATAATGGTTCGCGTGAAAATTAAAACTGCACTATCAAATAATGCGATAGCATATTTAATATTTGCCGTGATAGATAAACAAAATTTAATTAACTTTGTGCTTTTTGAATATTACACATACCAGAAACAGCTGGGTTAAATAGTAGTTATAGTTTGACAGTTTGCAAAAATTATAGTTTACAAACTATTGTGCTTGTGCAATATACTTTTAGTCGTTGTATAGTAAAAACAAGTCAGATTTATACTATTACAGTCTTTAAAAATGCAGGACATCATTAGGATTTCTTTTCTGTTAAATTTCAAATTTAATGTCTCAAATCATCTACACAATAATTTTTACCTTCCGCTTACCTGTAAAGGAAGGTATTGGAATCATGCAAAAAATCGGGTGGTGAATTTTTAGTGGATGAGCACGAATTAGGGTCCTTACAACTCATTTTTGATAGTTTCACGATGATGTCTGTGTGTATGTGTGTGTGTGTGTGTGTGTGTGTGGTCAAGGGGTGTTAGTCGCATAACTCAAATACGAATTACCCGAAAATTTTGATATTTGGTATTTAACATTTGTATATAAATTGGAAGAGCTCCTTAGATTTTGGTACAAATATCTTCATCGGAAGTGATATTTTTTGAAGATTGAAAAGGTTAATTGTCAAAATTGTATATAAATTTGTAATGAGAATAAGAGGAAAAGTTATTTGCAACTTACGTTATAAAAAAATTGTCTTTATCTGGTAGCATTAAAGAACTGCAGTAAAATTTAAAAAATAAATTTATCAAATAAAACGTTGATATCTTGTAATCCATGATCGGTTGATTTTTGTTTCTGCGTAAAAAATATTGACAGGTGAGACGGGTGACAAGTTGGCATACTAGCGCTTCAACACAGCAGAGTTTTCCTTTGAATTAATCTTTCTATTCAGGTGATGCAAATTTCTGTGTTTGAATATTTGAGATTTTTATTTGTATATTTTAAATGGGCACCGGATTGTACGTATACATTTCTGTTTAAAGTCTAGATATGGCGGAAGGTTGTGTGATGGACACGTCAGATTTTTTTTTTACTATCGTTAGGTAATAGACACTTCATTTCACTAATTTGCGTTAGGTTATGAACTTGCCAAATTTGTACATTAATATATTAAACCACCTTAATTACAAGCATAAGAATCATCCTAGAATTTTGCTTTTACTTTTTGTTTCAAAATAGATTATAAAAGAACAAATTTCAAAAAATATTCACCTTTCCTAATGAAATTTTGAACATAGTAAACAAAAACTGATGTGACCAGCACAAGACCCCACGCCATATCCTACTCTTTTTACTACTATACAAATCAAGATACAAATATAGGTACTTACAAAAATATACACTGGTGGAAAAAAGTGAAACACTTTAAATTCGTAAAAATTTCGACCATTTTCAAACCGCCCATAACTCGGCGTATTTTCAATCGATTTCGATGAATCTTTAAAGTCATACATGCGAACTTAAGCGCAATCCCTTCCGCCCCTCTGGCGCCCCTGTGAAAAAAACATGTTTCAATTTAAAAAATGTCCAACTTTGACGATGTGTACGGAGTTGACATTTTTTTGACTTGATCCACCAAAAGGGCACTAAAATTTGTTCAATTCCCTGTGTCCAAAGAACGAAGTTCCTACGATGATTTGGCACAAAGTTATGGGTGTTTGAAAAAAATATGCATCGAGAAAATTTAAAAATGAAATTGGATATTTCGTGTGAATAACAATTTATAGTAGACACTTCAAAGTTTTTCGTCCGCAAAGTTATGGCGGTTTGAAAATGGTCGAAATTTCACGAATTTCAAGTGTTTAATTTTTTTTCCCTGATTATTTTACACACGTCATTTCTGGCCAATAAGAATGCATAACTTTTTCGAAGAGGGCAGTTTTTCAGCGATAAAATTTGATAAAACCACAGTAGGGTAACCATGGTTACATTTTGTTTATTAAATGTTTTTAATGTTGCAAACGTCAAAAATAAAATAATATACAGAGAAGATATTCATTAAAAATGAGATTTGGAGATATTTCTATTGAAGAAATTAATATCAATATTAATAAAAGTATTCCGGAGAATACTAAGAGAACAAGAATGTCCATTTGGAATCAATTTAATTATAATTATCGTTCGTGAAATAATCAAGCAAATATAATTCGAGTCATAAATTTAATTGGTAAAATTTACTCATATTTCCTGCGTAGAAACGACAACTCGGGTCAAAATTGACTCTTAAATCACTCCAGCTTCGCTGTCATGATTTAAATATGTCAATTTTGACACTCGTTTGTCCGTTTCTACGCAACAACTATTCGTAAATTTTACCGACTATTTCCCACATATTAATTAAACCAATCATTTGCTTCAATTTTTTAAATTCTGACCAATGACGTACAAAATATATCGGCAAAAATTGAAAAAATTCCCTAGGGATTTTTCAAGTGACAATTTACCCGTTACATGGCTATGTATGACAATTTTATTGATTTAGTATTGTTTTTAATTGAAATTAAAAGTGTCAAATGAACCTTTTTGCGACAACTTCTTACGATGAAATAAAAATATATCAAATATAACGCCAAAAAATACAGTTACGTCAAAAACTTTAGTTTGGAAGCAATTATTAATGAACTTGTGAAACGAAAGAAACGAAAATTTATAATTTTGAAACTCAAAGGTTAGTAAAAAAATTAAATGTCAAAATAAACAACCGTTTCGGCACAAAAAATTAGTCTTTATTTAAAAACACGAAAAACCACGAATAATTATTCTAATCGGTCTGCAGCAGTGTCAAATTTTGCTTACTCCGGCATTAAAAAACATTTAATAATAAAAATATTAGGACAGTCCAACGTAAATTTATTAGTTCATATTTTATGTCTGTTTATTTGGGAAATAGTCTAACAAAATATATCTCGGGTCTCATTATTTTGCAGATAAAATTATTTCTTAAGATTGTTGCTTATAGGTAACATTCCTCGACAAATTGAATGATAAAATCCCTCGCCTTCAGCTCGGGATTTTGATCATGTCATTTGTCTCGAAATGTTACCAAGCAACAATCTTTTGAAATAAATTTTACCAGCAAAATAATGATCCCTTGATATATTAGGTACTATTGATAAATTTATGGCTCTTATTATATTACTTATGAGTATATTTACATTTAGACGTTTAGTATAGGGGGCAAAACAGCATAGAAATCATCTAGTTACAGATCTGCTAGTCATAATTCAATATACATCCTTGTCTAGTTTGCAAAATATGTGTTATGTATGACAAATCCGAAACTACATTACCGTCTCATCAACCTGGTAAGCACCATCTTGTTGACACTTTCCTGTAAAATATTCATAGCCGTCAGTTCAAATTGCGCTCTCTATGCAGCTCGCAACCTCTTTGTCAGTTGCATGTTGCATCTATTTTGCATTCGAGATTTTCATGTCTCCCAACATCAGCGGCCGCGGAGCCGGGGGGGCAGAGAGGGCTCAAGCCCACCCTGACATAATTCAGGGTGGGCCCAGCCCACCCCGGCTGCTCGGAGATAAATGATTTTAGGAATAAAAATTTACATGAATAATCAGAATTTTTAAATCTCACAAAAATATTTATAGTCCAGTCAAATTAGATCATATTTTGTCGTTTTGTCGAAAAATTAGTAGAAAGCTAGATTTTGGTATACACCTTCCCAATACCTTTATCAACAACATACTAAAAGTCTCAATCGATTGGATTAGAGCTTCGTCCGTCATTTTGAAAAAATGGCCGCCGTCTATTGTTTTTAATTTTTATCTCGTAAATAATTAATATTACGAAAAAACAGTTAGTAACAAATTGTAGAGCACAAAATTTGCTATAAAATGGTATACATATTTTTTTTATTAAAGTGGTATAGTTTTCAAGTTGTAGTTTATGTCTCATCATACAAAACCGGCTGTAATTTTTTATGAATAAAAATATGGATTTCCGGTTTGCAGAATCCAATTTCCTGAATACTCCTCTATGAGTAAAATTGTTTTCAAATTTTCTGACGCACGGGTTTAGTCACAATTTAAGGATATTCTTACAAAAGGTTAACAAAAAATTTGTTTTTTATTTTACATTTTGGTGTTTAATTTACCGTGACTTCTGATTGAATAAAATTATTGACATCGGGATTTCGGCATACGATTTGATATGAGTTTTAAAAGTTTGTAAGTTTTAGTTAGGTCGAAATTTATAGACTTTTTTCTAAGAAATTATAAAATATCCTGTAACTCGACATTACATAAAATTTGGTAAGAAAGATAATAATGTTGAGCCCACCCTATGAAAAAATCGTTCCGCGGCCCTTGCCCAACATATCAAATTATGTAGACTAATAAGCTATTTTATGCCACGACGAAGGATAAAACGAAGCTGTTCTATTTTCCTGATAACCACTCTACAGTACCTACTTCCAATGGACTACTTGCATACTGAAAATTAGATTTTATCAATATAAACCTAAAGCCGGGGCCAGACATGCGGCATTCGGCGAATCCCGAGCACCTGCTCGCCGAACTTCGCTCAGTGTGTATGGGGAGTTCGTGATTTGGCGAATCTTCCCGCCCAAAGTCGGTAAACTAGCACACATCAAAGTGGGCGAACGTTCTTTTAGAGGGGCTTCGGACAACCGATCACACATTCAGGATTCGGCGAACAGCGGAATAACTCACTTCAGTTCCAGCTCAGTAGCGAGTAACTAAGTTATTGAAATTATTCTTAGTAGCAATATATTTTATTATAAATACAAATTACAAATTATTACTATAAATAATTTTTAAGTAGGTACTGGTCTAGACTTCCACACGGCCTCAATCGATTATCTATTATTGTTGTTGTTAATCTGATTGATTGATATTACAAAAAGGTTTATAATCTCGTTAAATTCTTACAGTCCTCTATTTTGTATAAATAAATGAAAGAAATAAAGCCATTTTGTCCCCTGACAAGAATTTGGAAAAATGTAGAAATGTTGTTTTTGCAAATGAATATTCAACTAGGCGAACATTCGGCCTTTTCCCATATTTTTGCTCGTTAATCGCCGAATGCGGCATGTGTGAACACAAAGGCGAACACCGTTCGGCAAATCACGAACGTTCGAGATTCGCCGAATGCCGCATGTCTGGCGCCGGCTTAATGTTATGTCTAAAACATTGCTAAAAATACTAATTTTATTTGATACTTATTCATGTATCTAAGCTGTACAGAAGGATTTTTTATTAATAATGTGGAATATTATTTTTCGAGTCAGACGAGAAAAATAACCACGTGAGTAATAAATAATATCTTTACAGCCCAGATAGGTATATATTATACAGGCTGTTCCGCAGCTTTGGCCAAAAAATTTAACGGTAGGTAGGTATATACTGTACGACAAAAAAATTGCATCTTATATCAAGCAAACATTTTTTGCCACTGGTCCGTAGTTATTTTTAATAATTTTTGTCAAATCTACAATGAAAGTAATTGTTTACATAATATCTAATACTAATAAATGTCAAATTATCTAATATACCATCAAAACAGTGATACTTAAAATGTACACACGTCAAGTAAACTATCCTTAACTTTGCAGATTTTTAAAAAAATCTTTTTTTTCATGATCAGCACGTCGTACAGTACATACCTTTTAATTTTTTGTCCTAAATTGTGGAACAACCTGTATATTATAGTTCTGGCCTATTTTCGTCAGCTATGGAGTGCACAGCCCCCGCTCTAATTGGTCGAAAAACGCGGAGCTAAAGTTGTAGGTACTCTTGTACTATTATTCACTACGATTTAGCGGAGCTAAAGTAACTTGTTATTGTACGATTTCATAAAAAAAGCAAATTGAGAAAGAAATTTTGCTCGAATCTAGACGAAAATAGAGTAGTGTAATACAGACTTAAGGTTGAAGTGAAATCCGTGAAGTCATAAAGCGGACAATTTACCCGTGAATTATGGAAAAAGTTGAGGGAGTTTAATCTACCTGCCGAGTTATTTTAGAAATTAATTTTACAGTGAAACGCGTATGTTTTAATTTTTGCTGAGTTGCTTTTAATGGTTATGCTTATAATTTTTAACTAAAAGTATACAGTATACTTTTAATTTAAACTTTGAATGCTCGTATTAAAAATATGTCAAAAAATTATTAATGCGTGTTTTTATTATGACAAATAATTATTAGAAACATTAAATCAACTGTTATTATGTTTAAAAGCATGATTTTATTGCAAAAAGAGCAAATAAAATTTAGAGTTTTTACGTTTGAACAATTATTCAAATGTCATGTCAAAAAATAATTGATGTAACCCTACTTTCAAATAATTGTTGGTATCATATTTGGTGCATTTTATTGCAAAAACTATATTTGATCGTAGAAAAAAAATAGGCTGTACAACTCGAGTGGATTGCATATATCGCACGCGAACGTTTGCAGACACTACCCCTATGGGGTTCGGGACTGCAAACTCGTTCTCGTGCGATATGGGCATCACATCCACTCTTGTTGTACAATACTTATACTATTATTAAAATCTTATATGTAATAAATTAGTCGTAGATAAAGTACAGTATACAACTCGCTATAATGGCTTTTATTCCGTCCGATGATTAAAACCCTCGCTCGCTTTATCTTCGGTGTAACAAGATGGCCTGAGCATCTGTTATGCTTTGAATTATTGTTATCTTAAGTTATTTTTAGAAACAATAGTTCAAAGATCATCTGCATCCCTCCGTACCCCTTTAGGCCAGACGTTCCCTTGATTTTTGGGCGTCTGCAGACAGTTCTTCGTTGGCCGGGGTACAGATAAGACCCGAGATGTAGCTCGTTCTACGCCATTTACGCTTTTGAGCGTAAATTTAAACATATTTTTAGTCATAAATTCGCATCTTTAAGTTTAGTTTATGTAAATTTGTGTTTTTAATCGGTCATTTTGTGGTTTTATTAAAGTTTAATATATTTTGAAGTGTGTATGAAAGTATCATGACGCAACGCTCCCAAAACATCCCTTCCTAAAGCGACCATGACTGGTTATCCCCTTTCCCTTACTTTTTACCCCTACCCAATAGATCACTCCCAGATTTGCTACGTCGAAAATAATATCATCCATTATAGCATCGTTGTATAATATACCATAATTTAGTTGTCTGTCTTTTTAAGAAGACTGCACTTTGAAAACTTTGTTATTCTCGCGAACTAATCGTAAAACAGATTCACATAACATAAACAAATTCTCGTAAACGTAAACGTCATAAACTGCTGTCCGGTGTCGAGCATTTAAATTCATATTTTTTTCTACGAGGGTGCGCTAATAGGTAATTCGCTCACTAATTTATGAATTTTTTAATGGCACTTATGTCCTTATGAATTTTTAATGACACGTATTTTTGTAGGAGAATTACAAATTGAGATTCGATCAAATTAAGTTTTTTATTATATAGGTATATTTAACTATTAATACACACATAAATGTATGTTTTATAAATATTCAAGAAAAAGTTTTTGCAATTAGATATGTTTAAAGCAGAAGATGCTGAATTTTTTGACACAAAATTTGACACAACTGAAAATTCTTTACTGCCATAACAATGAAAAAAATGATACTTGATCAAGGTATAAATTTAACAAATATTTTTCGAATATTAAACATCAATTATAAAACCTAATTCAGCAGCAATTAAGGCTGTCGTAGATAAAATATTGAATGATACACGTTTGATATACCTAGCTAGGGTAATGAAACTAGTGTTGGGTTACCGCCTCGTGATTTAACATCACACACGTTTCATTACCTTGACTATATCAAACTTGTATAATTTATATCTATATTATATACCTACAAAATGTAAAACAAGAAGTCCAATTACTGTCTGTTTAAAAGTGAAGTTGTGTTTTGTAGTTCATTATTTATTCAAAAATGTTTGTAGCTCTTGAAAAGGTTGAGGTTGATATAAATTATTTGATTTTATACGTATACATTTCGAGTATAATGACATTCAGTTATAGTGAAAATGCAAGCAAATATTTGCGTTTAAATCGCAGTACAAATTTGTACCCGAGTATTAAATTTCGGACTCCCACAGATTTGAACCCACGCGTTTATGTTGTTAAATTTATTTTGTAACTTGAGTTTTCAACTCTTGTTTCTTTTATATTACGGTATTCAAAAAATAAGGAATGTAACGAATTCAATTTGTTTTAAATTTCCCAAAATTCTAATTCCATCTTTGAGTAAATTCTCGAGTAAATGAACACCTACATCATACAGAATACGTGCAAAATTGGATATTCGATACAAAATTTAAATAAAGTTTCAATAAATTTGTGTAGTTTTTTACAACATCGGGATTTAAAAGACAAAACTCATGTAAAAAGTTTTGGAGGTCCGGCTTAATGAAGAAGAAAATGGCAAAAAATGCTTCAAACTTCACCTTTGGGATTATACAGAGTATTTCACAACTTAAAAAAATATTTTAAAGGGTATATACTGTACGACGTGCTGATCATTAAACAAAAAGAATTTTTTTTAAATTCGCAAATTTAAGGCCGGAATGTAGCTGTCCACGATTTCGTCGAGAAAAAGGAGAGATATATACAGATTTAGTGTGTCGAACAAAGGCAGCAATAACGAACGCGCTCTAAAAGTGGCATCGTATTTGTATGATATTGTATTTATAAGACAAAAGAAATAATCAAACGCGTTATTTATATACTGTATAACATGTTACCTACAGTGCGACGCATGAATTTTAATAGATTTTGTATTTAAAATGCCCTAAATTAAACATGTAAAAGTAGTATTTTTCTCTTTATTCGGCATTTTTTTAAAACAATACTATGAAAAAATCGATGCAACGCACTGCAGAATGAATATTAAATATTGTCGTAAAAAAATTTCAATGATCTTACGTTAGTATTAGATTCAATATTATACAAACCGTAGAGCACTGTTTTACCTCTGTCTCATACAGCTACATTCCCGCCTTAAGGTTAGTTTACTTGACGTGTGTACATTTTAAGTATCATTGTTTTAATGGTATATTTGATAATTTGACTTTTATTAGTATTAGATATTATGTAAACAATTACTTTCATTGTAGAAGATTTGAAAAAAATTATTAAAAATAACTACCAACCAGTAGCACCAGTAGCTTGAAATACGATGCAATTTTTATGCGAATTTTTAAAAAACTATTTTTGTTTCATGATCAGCACATTTTTGTTATTAAGAAAAGTATGAACAGTTTCATAGGCGTACAAGGAAGTCATGTGGTGTCCACGTCAGATTTTTTACTGGAAAATTTTCTATTACCTATTTATTCAAATTTTATTGTCAGTATTTTAAATAAGTATTTTATCAAGCAACTTAATAGGGTAAATTTTAAATTCTAATTGACCTCTTCGTTTTATTATGTTTATAACGGTATTGCCATGCCAATGCCAAACGGGTGTGGTTGTCTCACATACTGTGAGTTATCAGAATAAATATTTTATTATAGTTTGGTTACTAATCGTCAATTTATTTATAGTTGTTTGTGCACAGTACCAAAAGAGAGATTTTCAGAACCACTTTTGGTCACATAAAGTACTCAGCTATTTATAACTATTTAAAATAAAGCATCTCAAATTCTATATAAATTAAAAGTAAACTGTTTAAACCCAAACAAACTTTAACACAATTCCTGAAGTTGACATTCTTTGTGGAAACAAAAGCAGTTTAAGTAGTGTCACTTGCAGAATTTCAGTTCGTTTTTCAGACATTTCTTGTGCTGATCTATTGGGCCTAATTTAGCGGCTAATTTACTTATTTACAGACAAATTGCTTAGCAGGAATCTACAGAAACTCTATTTGTTACCTATTAGAAGTTTAAGTTCGTAAACTAGAACAAAGGGTATAGGTGAGAATTTTACGTTCTTATCTTTCACAGGCTTTTACTCAATTTGGGTGTGACAGTCTCACATAATATGTCTCAGGTTAGGTATAAAATCAGTCGTTTGTGACTTGTTTTGAACCTAAGTAGTTAGCACTACAGTCGGTCACAAAGTACACTCGGCTATCCACCCCATTAACATACATATTATTTACAGGAAATTACCTATTAATTTTGTTAGTACCGATTTGGTGTTTCTTAACGTTTAAAAACTATTAACATACCTACTATTATATACTTCCTTAATTTATTATAATTTGTATTTGTTTTTTTATCATTCAAAATTAGATTTAAAATTACAATTTCCTGTGCTGTTTAAATTTAACAGTTATTTTGTAGTGTTTTACTATTCAAATTAAAAAATAGATGAACAAAAATTGTATGTGTTCGATTTCCAATTAAATTAACGCGAAATAATATTATCTTTTTCAAATATGCATAAAATGCATACACAAAATTTGTATGGTTATCGTATACCGTCAGTTGAATACTGAACATTAATATAATATGAAATGAAAAAGTAACAGAGTTCTCAGTCTTCAAAGTTAAATTTATTTATTAACAGATGATAATCATCACCGACGTTTCGGTAGCAAATCTACCTTCCTCAGGGTTCTAGGAGAAAACCACATACAATAAATTACAAACATCATACAAAAATAATACAATTAAGGTAATGTACTTACAATTATCAAAATCTTCAAAAATTAAACATTTAGTTACATAAAAATTTAGCAACTTGTCGTCATAATTTAAAACATACACCATACAAAATTATTTCAATATTCGTAGACCAAGCAAAGTTACTACCAAGAATCAACTGTGCGAAGACAGGACGAAACTTATATATATATATATATATATATATATATATATATATATATATATGTATACAAGAAAGGATGAAACCAGTAATAGGATATTGAGGATCCAATGGGAGAACACTAAACTAATTAATCCAACAGGATGGTTCTTATCTAACTGACAAAGAGACGTCAAAAAAGATTCCCGTAATGTTTAGTCAGAATGCCGCTATATATTGCGCTTAAATTTTGGATGTCAGATCTTGAGTTGACCGAGTTCTTATTCTCTTGAATGTGGAGCATCTCTAAAGTCAAACGTTTATTCAGATTCGATTCAGTGTCGATAATAGTTACCGAATAAAAGTTAAATCTGTAGTTTTCAGTTTTGCAATGATGAACCAAAGCACAATTACCTGTTTGGTTGTTTGGTTTCACACAGTTCCTTTTGTGCTCTTTAATCCTAGTATCTAGATATCTCTTCGACTGCCCTATATAAACCTTGTCACAATCATTGCATGGAATCTGGTATATGATGTTTGATTTCTTAAGTTTGTTAATTGGAAATTTAGTGTTAGTAAATAATTGTCTCACCGAAACATTTACCTAAACAGTCAAGAAATTACAAGTTAAATTAATATAATATATTTCAGTTGCGATTTTATTGTCCTGATCTTTACAACAATATATTTTTAATAGTAAACCCAAAAATATTACCGCTAAAATGTAAATTCAAATTTTAATTTGCTTTGTTTAATGTTTCTGTTTAAAAATAATTACAAAATTTATATTCCGTTTATGTTCTACCCTTCATGATTTATATCATTTAGTACGTGTTCCATTCTGTCAAGCAACATGACACGAGGCTTGAAATATGTCAAACTGAATCGTGATTTCAAATTTTCGTAATACATCATTTAATTTGTTACATTAATTAGGTTTGTAGCATGGCTTACTTGTTATTTATAATTGTTGCACAATATTTATTGGTCTATACATTTAATTTTTATTATTTATTAGTATATAAAACAAGTGCAATTTCAACAGGTTAATTACTTTCTTTAGTATTATGCTCCTCAAAATCATTACTTTAAAACTATTTATCTTGTTCTTTACTTATACGTTTCCTAAGCAATTAGCAGATTTTTACTTTATATCATGGTTTAATCTCCTACGTGTTTCTATATTTTAAGGGGGCCACTACCGGCATAAAAATGGTGAAAAGTACGTCTAGTTTTTTCCATAAAATTGTTGTAAAAAATCCCCTTTTTTAGAAAAACAAATACATTTTTGAATAGATAAAGGTTGTCTCCAAATGCGTCTAATGCCACATTTTTCATTTTTGTACTCTATTTTTTTATATTCATGGTTAAACATGGCCAATTTTAGCTATTTTGTGAGTTTTTTTATACGTATTTTATCACATATTTAAACAAAAAATTTAAAAAAGTGGCATTAGACGCACTTGAGGACAACCTTTAGCTATTTAAAAATATCTCATTTGTTTAAAAATCCTAATATTGAAACCAGTTTTAAGGGAAAAACTGAATATCGTTTTTCGCTATTTTGCCGGTTTGTATTTAACCATTTGTAATTTAATTTTCTGCATTAAATAGTTCATAAAGAGTTGTATTTATTTATTTAAATTAATAATTTTATTCTTTGTTTATTCATGTGTAACAAGCCGCACAGTGAAATCCAGCATTTTGGTATCGACTCCCCTTAAAGGAATATCTTAAAATAATTTCTTAAAGTTACTAAAAAATATTGTATATTAATACGGTCGCAACTGAGTTTTAGAGGACTTATCTAATTTAATAAACAAATTCGTCCTCTTACACTCTATTTTGCCTACTTGTGAAATAAATTAGATAAAATTTCGAATGACATTTAATTAAATACCTACCTACAATGTAATGTAGAAATGTGCACTACAGAGCAGTAGGTACCTCTATTTAATAAAACAGTATAATAAAGTTTAAATGTGCAAAAGGGCACAATATACTCGTATTTGCCAATAACAAAACTAAATAATTTTTTTCATGTAACTAAGTAACAAATATATTATTTAGGACTGACATTTATTTAACCTATAGTTAAACTGTCAGGTAAATCTTCTATAAACCAATAACATTTTTACTACAGCAATTCAATTGATTTTCTAAATTACCTTCATAAAAAATCTGACGTGGACACCACATGACTTCCTTGTACGCCTTGTGTGTTCATACTTTTCTTAATAACTAAAATGTAAAATAATATTAAAAATTCTTTTAACTTATTATACTAGTATACTCACAAATATATTTTAGTCATTTTATTTAAACTGCAGAAGAAGATATAAAGCATATTTTACTATTGTCACTGTCATGTCATAATCATTTAAATTTTACGTAGTAACAAATGTTAAACGATCATGGAGTACAAGATACCGAAATACTAAATTATAATTATATACTTTAATTATTCTTAAATGATAGAAGATACAGAAATTTTTTATAAAATACCGATTGTAGATAATAATCACATAATCTTTCATTTAAAATAAAAAAAATTGTCTAAAATTAATTATTTATCAAAATATTTTTAAAAAGTACTACTTCCGGTTTGTAGACTGAAACCAAAAATAGGAGGTGCACAACTAGATGCTATAACAGTCCTAAATACAAAATTTCAGCTTTCTACGTCTAACCGTATTTGAGTTATGCGACACACATACGTCCGTACGCACGTACGTACGTACGTACGCACGTACGCACGTACGCACGTACGCACGTACGTACAGACGTCACGACGAAACTAGTCATAATGGATTCAGAAAAGGTCAAAACGGATATTTCCGTCAAAATCTGAGAACCGAAATTTTTCGCGATTACAATACTTCCTTACTTCGTACAAGGAAGTAAAAAAGACATAACTTTTTAAGGTGTCATAAAAATATATTACTTACCTATCGATTGCCTACCTACTGATATTAAACACCATATAATTACATCGTTACCTTTCCTACATGATTATTTAAATTGCAATTTATAATTCGCAGCCTTGGGAAAATTTATTGATATATGAATTAGTGGGGTATAGATAAATGGTACCTATTAGTCTAGTCATTAGCTTTTAGAACACATATAATTTTAGTTTTGGGTCATCATAAAATTATTCCGCATTATCGTCAATATAGACATTATTTCAATACCTACTTATTTTAAAAGTCAGATTTCGAAAAAATCGCTATTTGAATAATTTAAATCGTGTCATTAAATATTTCACAATTAATTTTACGCGCTATTTTCAGCGCTTTTTTTTTTTGTCAAAATTTTAAAAAATTTAACAAATAGTAATTAATAACGTAACTTATAATATAATACACTACTTATTGTTTTATAATAAGACATTTTTGTCACATTTATTTTTTTTCTTTATTGAAGTGGTGCAAAAATTTTATGTATATTTTTTTAAGAATATCGTCGAATTTTTAAAAGTGTTATCTTATCTATAATATATCTTTTAATTTAAGTCTTCAAAGTATTGAGTATTTGGAAAATTTGAAGACAAAATGAAACATTTTGAATCCAAATTAACCTAAAAGTATTTTTTAATAAATAATTATTAGTAAACGAGGTTTAAAGCGTTTTTTAATTAAATATACACTATTTTTGGCTATAGTACTTATCTAATTTATTTTTGCATTATAATATCTTATATTATTACAAAATAACGATGCAAATAAAATGTAGTTTTTGGTTTATTTATAATTAAAAATTTAAATACTTTAATGATGTTAATGAC
>OX384037.1:2516058-2691058 GCA_947534325.1 Agonum fuliginosum
ACTTGTGTTTATATTATATTATATTATATTATATTATATTATATATATATATAGTGGCTAAACGCCCCACGTGGGGCTGCGCCGCTTCTGTATGAAGCTCTCTTGATCCTTTTGTCAGGGGGATCGGCCCCGCTTTCTTGGGTATCATATCTTTGAGCAAATCTTCCTCCAAGTTTCCCTGTTGCATGCCTTTTCTTTCCAGTTGGTGATTCCTGCATTTTCCAGGTCCTCAGTTACTTCTTTAATCCACGTGGATCTCGGCCTTCCTCTTCTTCTTCTCCCAGGGTCCCATTTGAGTATATTATGGATTATTGCTTCCTCGCTTGCTCTCCATATGTGGCCTAACCATCTTACTCTCTGTTGTTTGATCTTCTTTACAATATCTTCTCCATCTAGTTCTTTAAGTATTTCACTGTTCATTCTGATTCTGCATTCATTTTCATTTATTTTGACTGGTCCTAGTATTGATCTCATAATTTTTCTTTCTATTATTCTCATTTGTTCTTCATCTTTTTTGGTCATTGTTAGTGTCTCTGCGTCGTACATTAGTAAGGGTCTAATCATTGTTTTATATATTTTTATTTTAGTGGGTTTTGAAAGTATTTTGCTTTTTAATAGTTTTTTGTCTGTTCGTATTAAATATTTTCTCTTTTATCTCTGATTCTCTATCTCCTGTATTTGTTATCATTACTCCTAAATATTTATATTTCTCCACTTCTTCAAATTCATGTCCTCCAATTTTTATTACGTTATTCTGTTTTTGTTTTCCATATTACCTACCTAAAAACTTTTAAAAATAAGTTCGTGAAGAATTTGTGTACTTTTTCATTTTTCTAAACCATTTGCAAGTTATTTTTAAAAAAATGTAAGCGCATGCCAAGCATTTTTTGATTAGTGAATTAGTAATTATTGTAAAAATATATCACTGCAACTGAACGAATTTCAATAACAGCCAAAGCGCGTTGAGCGAATTTGGTTTTACATTATCAAAAATATTTTTATTTTCATATCCGACCCCAAGGCTAATATCTGGGTCCCCAACCTCCTTAATTAATAACATATTTTATTTTTAACTGACATAAAATATAGAAATCCTCATACAAATCATTTTAATTCATTTTCTAAACCTGCCCCAAAATAAATATAAATTTTTGTAATAAATTTGGCTCTTTGAAAGCAACACATTTATCTAACTTTGTCGTTTATAAATATGAATTTATACGGAATCTCACATGCAACAGGCGGCATTGAAACTGATGCAAAATTAATCTTTTGAAATCCTTGTTTTCAGCGTTGATATACAAGTTATGAATATATTTCAGTGATGCAAAGAGATAAATTTTCACCTTATAGGTATTAATTTCAATATTGATTGCATATTGCAAACAAGCAATTAATCAGACACTACGGTTGAATTATTGCTTTTAACATTTTGATATATGGTTGTTTACAATATTCAAATGATACTTCCATCCCATATCACAGCTAATATTCTAAAATGAAAATGAAACAGTTTTATAGATATCGCAAATTGAACTGACGCCTATAAATAAATATTGCTTTGTGGAACAAATGAATTAGAATGAATTATAATTAAATATTAATCCTCTTGAAATCATGCAATTCAAATGAAAAATGCCGTAATTGGATTTTAATGATTTTTGACAATTTATAAATTAATGAATATATCGAGAAAGGAATTAAGGTTTCAGAATTTACAGACGGAAAGAGAAATTAAAGAAAATATTTAATTAATAAAAGGCAATTTATGAAGAAGGATGATTATAAAATTTAATATCAACTGGTCTTTTTTGACTTCAGATAATTTTAAATTTTGTTTAATAAAAAAATTTTGCAAGGCGTACTCATACTAACAAACTAACTTTTATTTTTTAATAATAATCTGGTTTCAAGAAGTTTGAAATAGCAAGTACACAAAACTAATAAATTTACACTAGGTACTTATTTTAAATAGTGGGTTTAAGCAGCAACAAAATTATAAAATTAAGAAATTAAACTAAAAAGTTAAATATAAAATGGGCAACTTGCATGGTATTGCAAGGGAGATTTAGATTATTAATGTTAGGTCGAAAATATATGTAAAAATATAAATTTTATTTAAAAATTTTTAATGTTTTTTCTAGTAAATTGAGAAAGAAAATTTTATGTGACGTCATTACTTTGAACAGGAGGAGGGAAGCGTATTAAGAATGTAACCTGTGGTTGTGGTTGGCCGTTTTAGCATACAGCACTTAGTGCTGCACTAGTTGTGTCTGTACTATGGCATACGTCCAGACATTGGTTCCAGCCGTCTCTATTAATATTCAATTTTCATTATTTTTTGGGCTGGTAATTTTTTTGTCAATATATAAAATACGTGTCCTAAGTTTTAATCTCTTCTTTAAAAATATTTAATAAAAAAAGTTATGCAAGTAGCCCATTATTTACGGTATTGTTAATTTAGTTGCATAAACGATAATATAGGACACAATGATGTCTAGTTAATTGCTTCATAATGTAATTTCTAAATTTAGTTGTCTGCATAAACCCGCACTATTAGTGTTGAAAATTCAGCACTACAGTCAAATCTAAAAACTAAAATATTCCAATCAAAGCTTTTTAATGTAGGAACACAGGAACAGTATCTATTCAAGAAATACTTGAATTTTGTATTTAAGTAAAAATTACTTAAATATCATCATTATGTAAACATATGATGTATGTGTTTACATCCGTGGTAACAATTAAGTTATTATTGTAACCAGGTTCATATTATTTCAACATATTTAATTGTAATTATTGTTTTCAGTTAAAAATTAATATTGTAAAATCTTATTTTCTCAGTAGTATTAAACTGTATAAACAAAATTTAGGCCACCAACCATATATTTGTACAAAGTCTAACTTCAAACAATTTATTATCTATCTATCTACTTAAATATCATCGTCTAAATAATTTTATCACTATCGTACACAAAGAATTGCCCACTTTTTCAGTAGATATATCATCTCCTTAACAATATGTTTTTCAATCGGTTCAATGATTGTGTAAATTCTAACTAAGTTGTAATAATTGTCGGTTTCCACAGGGAATAAAAAATTGTGTCTATATATTTTAAAAAACATTTCCATTATTTTTTAATGAAATGCTGACAGTAGAGAATTTGTAGCTGTAGGGACTTCTCACAAAATTCAGAGAGATTTAAACATGCAAAAAATGACGTAAATGCGGTTACATTCAACACGGAAAAATATATTTACGTGGTTTGTTTTTCACCGAAAATGTTTCTCAAACATAAAACAACATCTTTTAACGATACAAAATAATTAGATTCCTACATTTGAAAGCAATGTAACTTCAATAATTATGTTGTTTTACAAAATTATTTATCCACGTCTGATTAAATATTCATTGGTATGGCATAACAATGTATTTACTTGTAAAGAAACATGAACAATAAAATATTATATATATATATATATATATATATATATATATATATATATATATATATATAATTTTAAGGAATATTCTATAGGGTCTTTCATTAAGAGTGATAGGATTTTAATTTTAAATAAAACGTCAACGGTTTGACATATCAATTTAGTGTTTGCTTTATTTGGAAGCTTGGACAATGCAGTTATGTCCGGAACAAGATATCGTTCAAATGTCCACCACGGCTTTGTTGACACTGATCACAAGATCGCTCCAATTTGGCCGAATTTGGCTTATCCGCAACACTGGCCGCTCCAGCTGTGATATTCTCCTCACTTCGAACATTTCGTTGTCTTCTTGGTGGCTTATTGTCTTAGTAATGTTAACTCAAACTTTATCACAGTGCGTCTCATAGCCTGCGCAGAGTAACGGTGACGGCGACCCAATTCGGGGTGAATAAACGTTGAGCACCCACAACTGAGCTCGAACTTTGGTAATATTTTTTTAATTATTTCCAACCGGTCTAGAGGCGTCAAACGCTGCATCATGAAACCACACTATACTAATTAATTTGACACCTAGAAGTAAATAAAATATATATATCAGAAGCCGAGAAATCTTTATTGAAAAAACTATCACTCCTATTGAAAGACCCTATATAATAAAAGTAACATGTTAGTCTTAAATAATAAAAAGCAAGTCTGCTTATAACTGATAATAAAAAATATTTATAAAAACTTATTGCTCCGTGCTCCGTCTTACATGATTTTTCCTAGCACGGATCTATGAGGCCATAAAATGTGAAAAATAAATGTGAACTTAATTTGAAATTCATATTATTGGGGGTAATATAACAAGTGCTATGATTATCATCGATGATAGCATGAGTTGTTCGATGAAAATTGAAAATTAACCGAGTGCGCAGCACGAGTTAAATTTTATGAAGACTAACGAATGCTATCACCTATGATTAATCATAGCCCAAGTTATATTTGGGGAGAATATATAATGAGTGAGTCCAAAATGTTTGGTTATATATTTTCAATAGCTGTTAAAAACCACAGAGAAAAATCGTATTTGAAATTTTAATACAATATTGTTTTTAAAATGTTGTAGACTAAATTATTACAATTTTTGAATAGTTAAAATATAATATTTATCAATTTGTATATCGTTATTTTAAAATCTACAACATTACCTATATCAATTTTAAAACAATTTGTGTCTGTCCCTATTTGAACTAGGTAAAATTTGTAGTTCAGAAATAGACAATTATTATTGTTTTATAATTTTTTACAATTTTTTCTCTGTGGCGTTTTATATTCTGTTTATCATTTTCAATTCTAATATCTCCATCCTGACAACAATAAGTCTGATTTTTGACAAACAGCAATTTCAGATTGAAAACTTGACAGTTTGTTACTAATGAACAAAAACAGCCTCTTACTGTCCTATTAGTTAAATAATGTAGTATATGTATTAGTCAAATATGTAGCACGTGACACATGAATTATATAATATGCGTAGTAAATTAATATTTACGGGTAAGCTGGAAAGTTTGTGGTCGAGCGACGAAGGAGTGAGGCTCCTTAATCCAGTGAGCCCAGTAAAGATTATTTGCAAACGAGCCGCGACAAAATATAATTCCCACCTTAGCGGCGTTTAATTGATAAATAAACTTTATGATTTTATAAAAAAGAGAGAATATAATTTTGTAACTAAAGATTGTTCGTGGTAGGACAATTAACAAAATAGACCTATAATGTCACTTCTATAATCCTAGTAATGTTATACAGGTCTAAACCTTTAATAACTCATTTACCTACTTAGTTACCATACCTGTAAAGTGTCATTTACACAGAAAGTAGAAAAAAAATGAGTAACTTTCTTGCAAAACTCTACTTGTTGAATAATAAATCTCGTATCTAATTTAAATTTCTAAATATTTTTCCGTTTACGTTTTCCATGTAGTGTTTAATATAGAAACAGAATTTGGTTCTTCATTTTCTGTTGATCGATTGTTGTTTCTTAATAAATATAAACAAAGATTGTTTTCGTTCCGTACAATGTCTAATTAAATCCACAACAAAAACTGTAAACAATAAAACTGCATTTAAAATTTTTGTAATTTCATCGGCAATCATTCCACGTAACGTGCTATTTATTTTTTTATCTTCAACAATTTATTCTAATAGTAGTTATTATTATTATGATTAGATAGGTACATGGTTTTGTAAATGACATTGAGTCATATTTAAAAGATATAGTAACTAAGGTAGAATTTATGTTAACTTTTTACGAGAAATTTTTTGGTTCGAATACAACACGAAAAAGAATTTTAATAAAATGTCAACATTTCTGACTCCCGATAAGCTGTCAGAAAAATTCAAACATCGTCATACGTCGCAGAAAATTTTACTGAGTGACGAATAAAATTAAATCTGGAAAATCTCAATACCTAGTACATAAACTTGAAAGTATAATCTGTTACATATACACTAAGAAACAGCAAACTAACTAAAAATATATGAATATGATTTAACTGAGGATTATTAGAATAGATATGTGCATTTAAAAAAATTTGGCATTAAATAATATATCTATTTATAATAAACAATTTTAAATTAATCAATATTTTATTTATAGTGTGCTTTAAAACGATTTTTTGTGCATTAAAATATTTAATAAATGTACATTAAAGAAATATTTTTACTTTAAATAAAAAAATACTATAGTGGAATAATTATTATCATAATGAGAAATAAATACCGATTTTAATATTATGATGGCTTGAAACATTTTACACTCCTTCTTAAATCCCACATACTCCAATTTTTGCTAAAACACAAATTTAAACTAAACTAAATGAATAAACTAAACTAAATATAATATCTTTTACCCTTCTTGAGTTCCATTTTTGATAAAAATTCTTCTTAAACTAAACAAAATTAGGAATCCTTTTAACATTCTTGAATCCCACATACTCTGTTTTTGATAAAAACTCTTATAGTACACTATAAATAAAATATTGCTCAGTTTAAAATTCTTTATTTTAGATACCTAGGTATATTTGTTTAATGGTAAATATTTTTTATTTTAATGCACCAAGTATTAATTTTAATGGACATATCTATTGAAATAATTCTTATTCAATTGTAGTGAAAAGATATAAACTCATATTTTTATATTACAAACAAAATTTATGTAAATCTATAGTGTAATTATTGAATGTCTTTTTATACTTAATACATTTACTTAGTACATATCTACTAATGAAAGAAAGATAGAATCAAAAAAGGCCATACTATATTTTTATGAAAATTGAAAAAAACTTCTTAGCTATTTACCTCATTATTAGTACGATAAGAATAAATTAATTCCTTGTTCATCTCTGTTTTGTTAAAATGTTTCCACGTGAAAAATGTACAAGAGGTGAATTTTATTTATACGCTGATTTATTTGTTATATAAATAGTAATTAGTTAATTAAAATAAAACGCAGTTTTATGCAAATTTTAATAATGAAGTGAATAATAAAGTATTTTGCATTATCAGAAAATTTTAATTTTTAATTAGGTTGTTTGCGAAATATGATGCAATTATTTTGCAATTAAAAATTAATCAATCATTTTTTAAATAAACCTTTAAATTGTATGTCACCAGAGTTCAAGTAATATTTCCCAAAAATTATATAAAATTTGACGATATAGCTATACCGCGAAATAATTATTTTATTATTATATCCAATCCACGAGAACAATATGTGTTTGTCAACTTTATAGAATTTGTAACTGGTTACATCTATTATTATAAACCAGCTTTAATTAATCAATTCTATGTCAAACTGATCATTAAAATAAATTCCAAATTTAGACAGTTATATATTATATGAATTCGAATTCTCTTATTAATACAGTGCGGATTATATGCAAGCAAAAATTAAACAAATATGCATTATTTTACAAATATATGCAGATATGCAACATAATTTTATTCATAAGTAATATAATAAGAGCCATAAATTTATCGGTAAAATTTACGAATAGTTATTGCGTAGAAACGGACAAACGAGTGTCAAAATTGACATATTTAAGAGTCAATTTTGACCCGAGTTGTCGTTTCTACGCAAGAATTATGAGTAAATTTAACCAATTAAATTTATGACTCGAATTATATTTGCTTGATTATTTCACGAACGATAATTATAATTAAATTGATTCCAAATGGACATTCTTGTTCTCTTAGTATTCTCCGGAATACTTTTATTAATATTGATATTAATTTCTTCAATAGAAATATCTTCAAATCTCATTTTTAATGAATATCTTCTCTGTATATTATTTTATTTTTGACGTTTGCAACATTAAAAACATTTAATAAACAAAATTTAACCATGGTTACCCTACTGTGGTTTTATCAAATTTTATCGCTGAAAAACTGCTCTCTTCGAAAAAGTTATGCATTCTTATTGGCCAGAAATGACGTGTGTAAAATAATCATTTTTAATAATAAATCAGAAAAATAAACTACATGTTGCCAACAATACACAAGAATATCATATAAAATAAACAAAACAACGTATAACTTCTGGAATACGACTTGTGTACCTACCTACCTTTAAAATAGATGTAAAAATTACTGTAGGTGATATTAGATTTAAGCGTTTAGAAAATTTATGTAAAAAAAAATTCAAAATCCGAAATTTTGGGTTAAAAGTGCAACATATGCAGTTATATGCATTTTTAATAAATATATGTACAAAATATGAAAATATGTAAAAAATTATGAAATATGCAAAAAATCTATACTATATTTTGATCTATTTTTGTATGAAATGCAAACATTTGTTAAAAAAATACCAATATGCACAATAATACAATATACCGGGTGTATATTGAAAAGTGAAACATAGGCGTTTAACATGGTAAATTAGTTTTTCCGTTCGCATTGCTTCCCTAATTATTTTAGACAAAAATGTTTCAAATAAATGTGGTTGAGCATAAAATTCTACATCCGGCTCAGTAAACAAAATTTATTTTGGTTGCTTTATAACTGCAGAAATCAAATTTGAAAATACACGGAATAGCTAATTAATAGTAACAGCCATGGAATTAAAAACAGGAGATGAACAAATGCGTAAAGTTTTAAACGTCAAATTATTAGTACCTACGTATAAATGATTATGACAATCTATTATTCTGACATTGACGTTTAAAGCGTTACGCATTTGTTCATCTCCTGTTTTTAATTCCATGGCTGTTACTATTATTTCGCTATTCCGTGTATTTTCAAATTTTATTTCTGCAGTTATAAAGCAACCAAAATAAATTTTGTTTACTGATCCGGATGTAGAATTTTATGCTCAACAACATTTATTTGAAACATTTTTGTCTAAAATAATTAGGGAAGCAATGCGAACGGAAAAACTGATTTACCATGTTAAACGCCTATGTTTCACTTTTCAATATACACCCGTATGTAAATGCATATAATTCGCACTCTAGTTATTAAGCATTGATTTAAAAAAAAACATGCTATACCTATTTAATAAATGAATAAATAGAAATATATTACTTGGCAATGAAAATATATTACAAGAAAATTATCAAAAAAGTTAATTCTTGGGAAAACAAAAACTTAACATCGCTAACGATATAATGAAAAAGATGAGTCGTTTTTGTTTGCTTTCCCGGACCTAATAATTATTTTATTTACTAAAGTGACTGTAATTTATTTACTGTCTTAATTTTGGGCGCTTCCCTAATAAATGTCTCGAAATCAAGTAAACAATGCAATATTTCGTGAGTTCTAGTTTTGTTTTACATTTTACAAATTTTTACCGAGTTGGTTTTTTCTGTGAGAACAGCAATCGGATTGTTTTATTTTGCGGTCTGTTCGCCTGGATTATTTCGGCTACCGGACGTTGGGCCATTATCGGTAATTTAACTCAGCAAAAAGTAATGTGAAACTGTTAAAAAAGTTGTTTCCTATTTGGTTTACAAATACTTGGAACGCAAAAAATATGTTTGATTAAAATTGTTCTACGATTTGGTAAATGTAGGGTGGAATACATTATCATATATCATAACATCATATGTATGGTCTTTCATTTTTTGATTTTAATTTATTTCATAATCCTATTCGTGTTTTTAGACATATTTGATTTTGTAATATTTTCTATGGTTTTTTTAAAAGATTTTAAATTTTTTTATTTTAATTTATTTCATATCGCATAATTACGTGTTTTTAGACATTTTATTTTTAAGATATTCTATGGTCTTTGGACACTTTAGAAGAATTTTAATTTTTATAATTTTAATTATTATTTTTTTATTTAAAGAAAAATGATACATTAAAACAAAGGTTAGTATATCTTACTTCTTTGTTTCTTTATATGTACATACCTAGGTCATTATATTTTGTGATACACGTTAATTGATTTTAAATAATTTATTACATTCTGAGCGTTGGTTGTGTTGTTGTTTTAATTTATTGCATAATACATATTTTATTTTTTAAGATTTTCTATGCTCTAGGGACACTTAGAAAAAAAATTTGAAGAATTTTCATTTTTATATTATTTTATATCGTATACGTTAGTCCAGTGACTAAGACATAAAAATTGGAATACTTGGAAAAAACTTCTTAATGGATTTGAATGAAACTTTTTGCAATGTATTCTACTATGAATACCTTTTGCAAAGTTTTGTTTATCAAAGATTTTTTAAATCTAAAATAATTTTAAATACGCAATATTTGAAAAAAAATTTACGGAAATCATCTTTACGATATTTTAAAAAATTTGTTTAACAGTAGAGCATGTTACTCTCCGTATAGAATTTCGGTATTCTTTTGGCAGTGTTTTATTTTTGTCATTCAAAACAATAACTACTATTTAAGCTATATTTTTTAATTTTAGTTCTGGATTATTTTACTACTAGTCATTCAATTTCAAAGCAGACAATATTTCCTGGATAGTTGTCATTTATTGATCAATATCTATTTTTTATTAAATAATGTTTTCTTTCTTCATTCAATGCTTGACCAAATATCATTCCAGTTTTACTTATTTTTCTATTCATAGAAATATGAATAAATAATGGCATAATACAAACAAATAAAACAAATTCAAATGCTTAAACAATAGATACCTACACAAGGAAATTCAAATTCATGATATAGCTGTATCTGATATCTTGAGAATAACATTTTTATTAATTATATTACACCTTACGTGTAATAAATTAATAGCATTTATTGTAATATGATTATTGCTCAATACAACTGCTGCACTACACCATATTCAAACAATTTCTAAATAACGAACCTTTTATACATAAATCTGAAAATAAAACTATTTATAAAATCAGATAATCTGCCATGTAAACTTTATTTTATAAAATTATTTAATATTATAATATATCTACTTGAGTTTAGTATAGTATATACCTAGTACCTATATTTAAATTATTATTAAAATTTATTTAATATAACATTATAAAACTTTTTATAAGTTATGACATTGACAAGAAAGTGATAAATGGTCTGCAACTAATATTAATTATTCAATTAAATGTTCTCCAAAATTTCTATATTGTTAAATATTAATTAGCTTCATATACCTTTATTATTAATATATAATTATAAAAATAATTACCTCTGCTCTATATTATAATTATTTTAGTTCTCATTCACTTTTAAATGCCTATGGTAATACCATATGATTAAATTACATTTCATACCAAATAAAGAAACATTTAAATTAATTATTTTTGCTCCGATGCCTTATTAATTTAACTTTATAATAAGGTGCAGTCACTAAAAATATTTAATTTATTTCAACTCCACTGGTATTTCCTGTAGATAAACAAATATAGGTAACAAAATTTTCTAAAGATCGCACAAGGACAAATCTATTACTATATTAATAAGACAAAAACTTTGATTTATTGGTACATTAGAAGCCATATTAATTATGAGAATTGAAACAAGGATAACAAACACCATGAAAACGTATTATTTAAAACAGTTTTTACAAATCTATCATTATGATTCGTTATGGTTTTGTAAATAAATCGTCATACTTAAATTATTATCCTACTGCTAATAAAAAAAAATTTATAATAATACTTACGCATCATTAAGTCTATAAACCTTCAGGAATTAGTTAAAAATACAAAAAATATTGTCATTTTCGTTTGAAACAACCGTAAATAATAATTATCTTTTTTGATCTGTATATTATTGACGACTTCAAGGTATTGACAATAAACATACATCAATTTACACTTAGTTTGTTTATGTTTACTGTTTAAGTCATTGTTTAAAAATATCAAATTATTGTAAGTTACTAATAATACATGCTGTTAGTTGGTACGTGGGAAATAACATTGCATTATTTTTATAAGTCAACAGTCACAATTTATTCCAGTAATCGATTAGAAATAAATTAATTAAAATTATTCATATGGTATGTTCATGCCCACTTGACAAAATAAAATCCCCAAAATATTTCAAGAATGTCAGCATCACACTTGTTACTTTGCTTGTCTATTAAGAGGCTCGTCTAGTACCTAAAATCCAGCATAAAATGTACTAACGTAGCGAGTGTTTTGTGACTAGTACAAGAATGGAAAAAATTGATTTCAACAAGGATTTAATAGAGAAAGAATGAATCTACAGATGTGCCTTTTTAAAATTTTGTTTAAAAAATTGTACATGAATATAAAAATTCCGAAAAATTAAAAAAAATTCTATTTTATGCAAACTTTACACGGTTATATCTCATGATACAAATTAATTTTTAAAATTTTAAAAAGACATCTATAGATCCATTGTTTTTCTATTAAATGTTTATAAAAACATTATCCTGAAGTCAATAAATAAACGAAAACACTTTTACAGTATTTTTCAACTTCAAAATGACATTGCATAGCTTGGATGCGGCAAAGTACGAGTTTCGGGCTGGTTTCAGGCAGTCCTAGTAGTGAAGAAAAGAGTGGAATGAAAAAAAAGTAAAATCGAGAGTATTCTAGGAATTCGGTAAAAACGTAGACAAGCCGCTTAACATCCATTAATATCCTAACGATTGTTAATGTCCGGCCTTAGTAACATTATCTATATAACATCCTAATATTAATAATAATATCCCAATTATGTATCCCATGTAATTCTCTGAGATGTTTGTATTGGGTATGTAATTTTTGATCGTACTCAGGATGTGGCTAGGATAAACTTACGTATATATCACTTAAAGTACAAAAAGTTATTTGTGTAGCTAGGCAGAAAAGTTTTATTTAACTACCTCGCTTAATGTGTTATTAACGATAAAAAGCTGAGGCTATAAATACAGAGGCCAAGGCATTAAATTATTTTTCTGCTGTATTAAAAACACCTTTATTGATATTTAATTCTTGTCTATTGATCATTTGTCTTTAAGAACTTGTTTACTTATTCTTCAAAAAGTATTAACAAATATTTATTTTTGTTTATCAGTTCCAGTCGCTATTAGAAGTAATTTGTTTAAAAAATCACAAATAGACAAATAAATAACGAAAAAAAATCAATTACAAATTATAACATGACACGACGCATGTCTTCTGACAATTAATGTTTTAAATAAATATAAATTGAAAATACTACAATATATAATTATTGTAACTGGCAATAAAAAATTATCGTTTTGAAAACATATTTTTATCTTCGTTGTTTAATCAAAGACAATAATAATTATTCTTCGGAATTCTATTTTTTATGCATTTCAAGCCTTGCATTAACATTCAATGAGAATTTGAACAAAGGATTATTAAATATTACAAAATTACAATACACATGTGTGAAAACATAATTTATATTTGTTTGATTTAAATTTCATAGTTTTTGCTTGTCATTCTAATTCTGCATTTAGTTAGAATTAAGTTAGGAAGTGCAATAAGCAATACCATTAATAGTTCATTTCAAATGTTTATTTTATTTTAAATACCATATTTCGATAATTAAAATTTTATATTATAATTGGCTACTTGCATGAATTTTTTTATTAAATATTTTTGAAGAAAAGACAAACTCTTGAGATCTTTTTATTTTCATAAATTTTTTATCAAAAAGCCCAAAAATTATTAATGAAAATTGAATAATTTATATGATGTGACGTAGAAAGCTGCCATATCTCCTTTACAAAATAATGACGTTACAGCAAAATTTCTGTCTCAATTTATTAAAAAAACGTAATTTTCTTTAATTAAAATTTGTATTTTTGCCAGTGTTTTAGACTTAACATTAGGTTCAGAGTAATAAAAATCACATTTTCAGTACCATACAAGTAGCCCATTATAAGCATTACACAATTTCACGGTAGTAGCATCAGAATTTCATCAATTCTGGCTTTATTGTTCAAAATAAAAATCAGAAATTTAACATGAGTAATGACGAAACATTATGTAACCGAAAAAATCATACAATACATTGTTGCGACAAAAATTAGAGAAAATAAGAGTTAATTTTTGCATTATTCAAGATTTTAATTTATTAATGCATACAATTGAATTTTGTTTGATATAACCGATTCCTTACGATGTTTTGAAAAGTGCTACAAGAAGTTTTTTTTAAAAAACTTCAAACAATAAGTTTAAAAATATTTTAAAATTGACGAAATTGATTTCACCGGTTTTCACTAATTAATTATCAGCAGACTATTAGGTATGTCAAGAAAATCGTCATGTGGCACCCTAGGAACAGTCTTTATAAACTTACATTTAAAATATGAGTTCATATATTTCAAAAACAAAGTCACAATGTTATAAATATTGTATCACCCTATTTTGCTCTGAATTTCATAGCAAGTGTATAGCCTTAAGTATAAATACTTACGTTATTGACCGTGTGTGCGGTTACCAGCTTTCAACTCACCGTCAAGGTTGTTAGTGGAGAATCCACCACATAATAAATTTTTAATAGTTAAACTAAAATTTATACCTATTATCTACCTTATTAAATATAAGTTGTTTTTTTTTGAGACAGTAGCTGCGCGTGTGTACTGTACAGTTAAATCTTAAGCGGGTGTTTCAAGCTGACCACGTTTTAAATATAGTCTTGGTTGTATAATGAATCTCTCCTTTGTTGCTTTCAATTGGTCGTCGCATGGATTGAGATTCTAACTGCGCTAAAATTAATCGGTCCCCGTGGCTGGATTCCTCTTTAATATCAATCTACCATTTTGTATTTCGGAGCAAATCCTATTGAATGGTTATCATCAAAACATAATAAAGAATAAGTAAGTTGAGCTTTAAGCTGCGACATCTACAAACAAGAATCTAAATTACTACAAAAATCAATACAGGTTTCTGTAAGCTTTCCGTAGCTTTTAGTGCCGCTTTTCACATCCATATAATATCGCTCGATAACTTTCAAAAATGTTGTTTGTATACAAACCCAGTAAACAAAATTCAATCTCTTCAATGTCGCAGAGATGTTAATATCACACATGCGTTGTTCAATTAACTGTCCCGAGAACATCTCAGAGCACTTGCAGCGACTGCTAATATCCGCCCCTTGTTACCTTTTTTGTAATGTCGCAAAGATAATATTTAAAAATGTCTGAGCAATCTCACATAGATGTTATATTTTACATTATTTAAAATAGATTCATTAGGCAAATTACAATATCAATGCGACCTCGCGAAATTGATTACTCATCATTTTTGTGTTCAATTTAGCACTTCACGGGGATATCACAAGTGCAAATCGCAGGGATATCCTTTATTTAACTTTTGTGTGATATGGTTTAAGCAATGATAAAAATTTGATGTCCCTGTGATGTGTATGGTATAGAATAGTGCGATGTCACAAATGCGATCTCCTTGAGATTAATTGTAACATCGTACAGATGAATCATACTGAGTAACAATAGCTTTGTATCCAGTTTTGCGTACAAAAATCTGCTCATATTACCATGGTTTTATAATTTCACTTACCTCCTTATTTTAACCAATTGCATGTATTTTTTTGAAGTGCTAGCATAATAAAAATTTCACAAGTAAGATGCTATTTTCAGCACTTGGTATTAAAAAACCTCAAACGATAGTACTTATTATTCTTTCACAACTTCATTGATAATTTATATTTTGTAATGTTTCATACATTATTTAAATTAGTTTTATTGTACGTGGATGTGTACAAATTTTGTATAAATGAAATTATAATATGCACTTAAATATATTAAAACAGGAAACTTCATAAAACTCTGTAATAGCAAAAATTTAAACAGGTACCTACATCAACGTATTATTTTGTCAGAATGGAAGATATTTTCACAACTTTAAAACCAATATATTTCATGTCAAGAATTTTTGGGAACATTCCTTATAAATATAAAAATGGAAAATTCATCAAAAGCAGAAATATGATTATATATGGATTATTGATATTTTTAACTAGTTTTATATTTATGGTATATAAATTTAACTACTATTTCGTGGCATCAAAAAAGGATAATATTTTGTCCCTCGTATACCAATTTCAAACTAAATTGGGACAATTTTATGTGTTAGCGGTATTAATCTGTAACATATATTATGCAGAAAAATATGTGCAAGTTTTAAATGGCATAATACAAATTGACAATATATTAAAATCAAAAGGACAATTTGTCGATTATAAAATTGGTAGAAACTATTCTTTACAAATTATTGGAATAGAATTAACTTATCTTCTAGTATTTAACCTACCATGGAATGTGAATAATACAGATTTTAATTATGAATACAAAATAAATTATAATTTCTACGTCTATTTACGTGTATTTAAAATAATACAATTTCGAATCTTGCTTCGAATTATAAGTGAAAGATTTGAGATAATAAATAAATATATGTCAGATTGTCTAACTGATTGTTCAACGTTAGAAAATATCAAAGAAACGGTATACTTTTCAAGAAAACTGTACAGAAAACTTAGTTTTCTAACTAAGTCAACTAATGAAATTTTTTCAATATCTTTATTGATGCATATAGCTCATTTTTTTATTGTACTTACTACTCATGCATACTATGTGTGTTATACTATTGCATCAAATGATATTGTAAAAGAGAATATATTTAAGACTACTTATTTTTTATTGTATGCCACGACATTTGTAACTTCTATATGCTGTGAGTGTGAGCATTTAGTAAAACAAGTAAGTACTTTTTAAATAACCATTATTAAGACTTTTTATAAATCCTTTTGATTTCATTGAAAATATATGTAGATCAAGTTCTATAATATTTAACATTTTTTTACAAACGAAAAATAAATGTTAAGTTTTTATTTTATTTTGTTTTTCAACCATAATATAGTATTTGTCGTGAAACAGCAATTATAATATAAACATATTCAATTTAAAAGCTTTTATCATAATAGAAATTTATTTACACAAATACGTAGTGGTCGTTTTAAAAAGCACTTTTACATAATAAAATAAGCTTTTCATAACATTTATTTATTAAAATACTTCAACGTTATATTTGATTATAATGGAAGATATTTTTACTTCATTAAAACCAATTTATTTTGTGCAAAGAATTTTTGGAAATATTCCTTATAAATATAAAAATGGAAAATTTTATAAAAGTAAAAGTGTTATTTTATATGGATCATTGATATTAATAACAAATTTTATTTATATGGTTTACAAATTTGACTATAATTTCGTCGCATCAAAAAACGATTATATTTTGGATCTTGTATATAAATTTCAAAATAAATTTGGAGAGTATTATATTTTAATGATATTAATTGGGAATATATATCATGCTGAAAAATATATAAAAGTTTTAAATGAGTTTATACAAATTGACAATATATTGAAAGCCAATGGACTATTTATTGATTATAAAAAAATAAGAAATTATTCATTCAAAATTATGGGATTCGAATTTATGTATTTATTGGTATTTAATTTACCATGGAATTTAAATACAGCTTTTGATTATGCATATAAAATTAATTTTAATATGTTTGTTTATATGCGAATATTCAAAATAATTCAATTTAGAATTATACTTCAAATAATAAATGAGAGATATAATATAATAAATAAATACTTGTCAGATTCTTTAACAGATTTTTCAAGTTTTGGATCTATAAAAGAAACAATATATTTAACAAGAAAATTGTACAGAAAATTAAATTTTCTAACTAAGTTAACTAATGAAATTTTTGCACTACCTGGATTTATGTATTTTACTATTCTGTTTATAGTAATGACTACTCATACATACTATATTTTCTATACTATTGCATCTAATGATATAAATAACAAAAATATATTTAGATCTATTTATTTTATTTTGTACGTCACACCTATTTTTATTTTACCATGTTGGGAATGTGAAAAATTAGTTTCACAAGTAAGTAACGAAGAAAACATACATACATTCGTACTATCATAATTTCCTTTGCTTTTTATAATACATAAATAATAAAACAAGAAGAATTTTTTTTAATGTTTAAAATCAACGTAAATATACCTATATAAAAAAGTAATACCTACTTGCAATGTATGCAATGTTTTTTTACATTTATGGATTTACATAAAATAAAAAAAATTGTATGCAATTATAACGATAATTAGAGTTATCGTTTAATTAAAATAATGGAACATACCTAATTGTTTCATTACGTGTTTAATAAAGAACGCAATTATTGTTATGTTTTATCATAATTATCCAAACGAAAGAATACTATAGTCATAAAAATATTTGTGAACAAAATGAAAGATATATACGATTCTTTAAAAATTCTTCATATTTTAAGTTCAATAATCGGTTTTCGGAATTACAAAGTAATCGGAGAGAAACCAAACCGAAAATTTGTAGTGTCATATTATTTAATAAATGGAATAACTTGGCTAACATTTCATCTTATACAAATTTTAATGTTATATTATGTGGTATTTTTTACAAAAAAGTCCAATAAAATTTTTCAAATTGTTCTTAAATTAGAAATTATAATTAGCATTGTGTATAGTTTGTGTTTACATGTCACTGATGTCTCCTATAGACATTTAAACGTTGATATGTTAAACCATATAATGTTTATTGATAGAGAAATTGAAAAGTTAGGAATATTTATAAATTTTAAAGAGGATAGAAAATATTGTATTAAATCAACTATTGTTGAATTTTTTTGGGCGACGATTTTTTTATTTTGTATTTTTATTATTATGTATTTTGATTTTGACTATAAATTATTATTTTTAATACCATATTTTGCCCATCTGGGTACTAGAAATGTTAAAATAATAATTTTTCGGCAACTTTTAATGTTACTTAACAAACGATTCAAAATTATCAGAGAATATTTAAACGATCATATTATATTTGACAAGAAATCTGAACATACTATAGAGGTTATGAAAAATATTAGTTTTTTGCATTTGAATTTATGTTTAATAACTAAAAAACTTAATAAAATTAATTCGATTCCTTTGTTGATTTATACAGCTTTTACTTTCTTGATTACTTTGACACATATTTATGATGTTTTTTATCATTCTCATTTAATTTTATTGGAGAAAGAATATTCGATTAAAGATTTAGTGTTGTCTATATTTTGGGTTGTATATTTTACTCATTATTCAATAAGAATTTGCCATGATTGTTCTAAATTGAGACAAGAAGTAAGTTTTACACGATATTATCTAAAATTGTTTTTTAAAAATTTGCATCATCATTTTTATTATAATTTGTGTAAAAGTATACATTACATCACGTATGAACAAGAAAATAGTTATTCATATACCTTGGTTGTAAATATAGATTTTTTTATTGTAAATGTGGATTATTATTTTTTGAGGCGCTAGCCAGGGAAAATAACTACGTGAGTAATAAAAAATATCTTTACAGCCAAAATATAAGTACTAGTATTTTATACTTTTTAAGAAATTGCAAAATTTTATTAAATTTGTAACATTAAAGCAAAATTTCGACAATAATCAAATGATTATCGTGCGAATTCGGCAATACTCGTCAAAGATCAAATGCTAAGGCAGCGCTCTGATTGGTCGAAAAAACAGAGAAAAAGCTGTACTTTTTTCTACAATTTTGCGGAGTTAAAGCACGTCTTATTATTGTACGATTTAAAAAAATAAAAATATTACATTTAAAATATTAACGCCGACAAATTTAAATATTTTCATTTTTATACATTTTTTAGGCACGAAGTATTATAAACGTATTTTCTAAAAACTGTGAAATATATGATGATCCTAATTTAAGACGAGAAGTAAAATTAAATAAATAAATACTGTAAATTTTTATTAATTGTGTCTTTTTGTAGGTATCTAGTTTTTTATTTCAATTACTCCACGATGAAGTAAAAATAACGGCGTGTGGATTTTTTGTTATTGATTATACTTTAATATATAATGTAAGTAAAATCAATAGTAAAATGTAATGAATTACATTTATACTTTTTTAGGCTGCAAGTGGTGTGACAACATATCTCGTTATTTTAATACAATTTTATTTTGCATCAGCAGATAATTAAATATAATAAAATTGTATTGAATTTTTAATTGATTAAAAAACCCATTAGATAATTGATTTGACAAACTTGTTTACTTAATTTTACTAGTTCGTCATTATTCGTAAAAATGGACGACTTCAAGTCGTCGTTTAAAGTAATCTATTACTTATCTAGAGTATTTGGCACAATTACTAGTAAACCATTAGAAAACAACAACAACTATGAATTTAAAAACAAGAAACTATTAATTCTATACAGCAGAATTTTACTTACCATAATATTTTTGTTAAAAATATACATGTTTGACTATATGTTATACCCACATGAATCTGATTCGATAAAAACTATAACATATTTGATGGAAATGAATTGTTTGATATTATTTCAATTCGTAATATCTGTGTCTGTTACGTATTATTCCGTCAAACTAACCAGAGTGTTGAATGATTTAATTGAGATTGATAAAAAGTTAAATATTTTTGGTGTGTTTGTTAACTACAAAAATGTTAAAAAAATCTATGTAAAAGTTATTTTACTGGATGTGTTTTTTTATATAATGCTATGTGTGGTATCGATTGAATTTTTCTACGCACATGAAAGCAGAATGCATACTACGTTTTATTTATTTGTTGTTTTGTTATACTCCGGAGCAGAAACTACAATTCTAGTACAATTTAAAACATTAACTCTTGTCGTTAGAGAAATGTTTAAAGCTCTTGATAGAAATTTAAAAGAATCTATAAAGCAAACGAACTCTTCTAAGCATCTTCAAAATTATTTGGAAGAAACTATAAGAAAAACTTCATATCTTCTCAAAGATTTATTCAATGCAACAAAATCTATAAATGATATTTATTCTCTTCAGCTACTGATATATATTATGGTTATATTTATCCGTATTTTAAGACCGACGTATACGTTATGCACATTTATTCAGCAATTATTGACTAAAGAAAAAAAATTTGATGATGAACTTTTATCTACTTCTATAGGACATGTTTATTGGTTATTTATTTGTGTTATTAAAATAATTATATTGACTGGTGTGTGCAATAATTTAAAAACAGATGTAAGTTATTATTACATTTGATTAAAAAAAATATATATAAAATTATTAATTTTAGGCTGACAGAATTAAAGAGACATTGTGTTTGGTTAAACCGTATGACGATTATTCTAACTTAAAACGAGAGGTATTTTATTTAAGGGCCGTTTCTAGATATTAATGGCATCATTAATAATTTATTTGTCTTATTTTTGTAATTCATATAATTTTACATGTAATTTTTTTATATCCAGTCTTCTACATATACCAACATATCTTTTTTACCTAACTAAGGTATGACAGGCTGAAAGTCTCACGGGTATGATACAAAGATGAGAATAAAATGTAACTTTAAATTTAATATTCAAATCGAATCGTTCTTCAAGCCTCATAATTTTTTATAAGAATGTCAAATAATCTAGCAAACGGCTCATTATTTTTATTACACATCTATTCATGTTATTAAAAAAAATATTTTGTAGGTTAAAAATTTGTCTGCACAGTTGTTACATAATAACGTACAAATATACGCCTTCGGCTTTTTTGGAATAGATTATACATTATTATTCAATGTAAGTAATAATATAAATGTATAATTTTTTTAAATAACATATTTCATTTTAGATGGGTGGTGCCCTGACTACATATTTAGTCATTTTACTACAATTTTTCTTTGCTGATACCACTAAAAAAAAATCTGATGTTGCAAGCACAAACCTCACGTTTAATTCCACTTAGCCATAATCTAATAAATAAGTACTTATATTTAATTAATCAAAAATCTCTAAATGTTAACCGATTTATATGATGAAACTGTCACTTTTTCACTAGTATAAAAATTAAAATTTTACGTATACTGAAATTTTAAAAATTATAATAATAATAAGTAATACATTGTACTATATTTCTGAAATAGTACCAAATACAGCAAAATGTATTTCTAATAATTATCCGTAGATAATAAATTATGTTCTCTTTTATTTTGAATTACAAAAATTGTCTAAAATGTATAATTTATTCAAGTAAAGTGTAAAGTCTACATAATCCGGTTGGCGGCTTTCTACCAAAATCAACTGTGATCTTAAGTTTCTTACCAAAATCTTAAATATAAAACTTTATTACTAAAAGTTTGCTACTATTTGAGTTATAGCGCACAAAAAATTGTAACATATGCACACACACACAGACATCATGGTGAAAATAGTAAAAATGTATTGTAAAAAACCCGAAACGTGCTTATTAACTAAAAACTCACACTCGAAAATTTTGACCCATTACAACACCTCCCTTATGGAACATGAGGCGGGAGGTAATTTAAATAAAATCGATATCAGCAATATGCGGTGAAATAATTATGACGTACTTATCTATAATTAAATTAAAATAATTATATTATTATCTTGAAATATATTCAATAAATATATTCTGTTATCATTACTTGTACTTCGTATTTCTCGAAACAAGAACCATGAAAAATGTATATTATTCTTTTAAAATACTTTATTACACTTCAAAAATAATTGGTACTATGACAATTACGCATTTTAAAACTAACAGTGTTATGAAATATAAAAGTAATAAAATATTAATTGTATACAGTCTAACTTTACTAACATTATTGGCAATAATGCAATCTTATATGTATAATATAATATTTATATCTTTATTACCTAATCAAACATTTAAAATAATATATGGGGTTCAAATTAATGTTTTAAATCTGCACCTAACAATGGTGATAATATCTTCTACTTATTATTCTACCACCCGGGCAAATGTTTTAAGTAAATTGAGAGATATAAACGAAAACTTAAAATCTAGGGGTATTTTTATTAACCATAAGAAACTTCGAAGATTTACCGTAAAAATGATTATTGCAGAAGTTATGCTACACATTGTTGTATTATACTTTACGATTAATATATATTTAGATAAAAGAAAAATATCTGCTTTAGTTTATATTGTTATGAATTTCTTGTTTAAATGGACATGTACTACATTTGTTGTTTAATTAGAATATCTAACAGAAATTTCAAGAAAGTTTTATTCTGTTTTAAATAACAATTTGGAACAAATTTTTAAACTACACAATGTGAAAATTACAGTCAAAAATTTAGAAATGACAACAAAATATTATAAAGAATTATCTTCAATAACTAAAGATATTAATATCATATTTTCTTTTCCGCTTTTAAGTCTCTCTTGTTTATGTGTTCTTATTAACGTTGCTTATCTATACACTCTGTGCGAACTTATTATTTCAATAATAAATAATAAAGAGGACGTAAAAGATATTAAATATGAGAATTTTATTATTCCAATATATTGGTGCATATACATTGGAATAAGCGTTTGTATGATTTCAGACCGATGCGCTAAACTTAAAAAAGAAGTAATACATTTTGTATTGATTATACTTTAATATAATAATGTAAGTAAAATAAATAGTAAAATGTAATGAATACATTTTTACTTTTTTTGGGCTGCAAGTGGTGTGACAACATATCTCGTTATTGTAATATAATTTTATTTTGCATCAGCTGATAATTAATAATAGTAAAATTGTATTAAATTTTTAATTGATTAAAAAAACCATTAGATAATTGATTTGACAAACTCGTTTACTTAATTTACTACTTCGTCATTATTTGTAAAAATGGACGACTTCAAGTCGTCGTTTAAAGTAATCTATTACTTATCTAGAGTATTTGGCACAATTACTAGTAAACCATTAGAAAACAACAACAACTATGAATTTAAAAACAAGAAACTATTAATTCTATACAGCAGAATTTTACTTACCATAATATTTTTATTAAAGATATACATGTTTGACTATATGTTATTCCGGCGTGAATCTGATTCGATAAGAACTATAACATATTTGATGGAAATGAATTGTTTGATTTTATTTCAATTCGTGATATCTGTGTCTGTTACGTATTATTCCGTCAAACTAACCAGAGTGTTGAATAATCTAATTGAGATTGATAAAAAGTTAAATACTTTTGGTGTGTTTGTTAACTACAAAAATGTTAAAAAATTCTATGTACAAGTTATTTTACTGGATGCGTTTTCTAATATAATGTTATTTGGGTTATCGATTAAATTTTTCTACAAAGAAGAAAACGAAATGAATATTATGTTTTATTTATTTGTTGTTTTCTTATACTCTGGAGCAGAAACTACAATTCTAGTACAATTTAAAACATTAACTCTTGTCGTTAGAGAAATGTTTAAAGCTCTTGATAGAAATTTAAAAGAATCTATAAAGCAAACGAACTCTTCTAAGCATCTTCAAAATTATTTGGTAGAAACTATAAGAAAAACTTCATATCTTCTCAAAGATTTATTCAATGCAACAAAATCTATAAATTATATTTATTCTCTTCAGCTACTGATATATATTATGGTTATATTTATCCGTATTTTAAGACCGACGTATACGTTGTGCACATTTATTCAGCAATTATTGACTAAAGAAAAAAAATTTGATTATGCACTTTTATCTACTTCTGTAGGACATTGTTATTGGTTATTTATTTGTGTTATTAAAATAATTATATTAACTGGTGTGTGCAATAATTTAAAAACAGATGTAAGTTATTATTACATTTGATTAAAAAAATATATAAATTATAATTTTAGGCTGATAAAATTAAAGAGACATTGTGTTTTGTTAAACCGTATGATGATTATTCAAACTTAAAACGAGAGGTATTTTATTTTAGGGCCGTTTCTTGATATAAATGGCATCATTAATAATTTATTTAAGTCTTATTTTAGTAATTCATATAATTTTGCATTTAATTTTATTTATATCCATTCTTCTACATATACCAATATATCTTTTTTACCAAACTTAGGTATGACAGGCTGACATTCTCATGGGTATGGTACAAAGATTAAAATAAAATGTAACTTTAAATTTAATATTATTCTAATCGAATCGTTTTAAGACCCATATTTTTTTCTAAGAATGTCAAATAATCTAGCAAACGGCCCTTTATTTCACATCTAATCATTTTACAAAAAAAAAACTTTTTATAGGTTAAAAATTTGTCTGCACAGTTGTTACATAATAACGTACAAATATACGCCTTCGGCTTTTTTGGAATAGATTATACATTATTATTCAATGTAAGTACTAATATAAATATATATTTTTTTAAAATAACAAATTTAATTTTAGATGGGTGGTGCTCTGACTACATATTTAGTCATTTTACTACAATTTTTCTTTGCTGATACCACCAAAAAAAAATCTGATGTTGCAAGCATATACCTCACGCCTAATTCTACTAATTCTACTTATCCATAATCTAATAAATAAGTACTTACATTTAAATAATCCAAAATCTCTAAATGTTAACCGATTTATATGATGTCAATTGTCACTCTTTCACTGGTATAAAAATTAAAATTTTACGGATACTGAAATTTTAAAAATTATAATAATAATAATAAATTGTACTATATTTATAAATAGTACCGAATACAGCAAAATGTATTTGTAATAATTGTATATTTGTAATTTTATTTTTAATTACAAAAATTCTCTAAAATTTATAATTTATTCAAGTAAAGTGTAAGTACCTACTACGGTTGGTGGATTTCTACCAAAATCAACTGGAATCTTAAGTTTCTTACCAAAATCTTAAATACCTACTATTTGAGTTAGTGCACAAAAAATTGTAACATACGCAAACACACACATACATCATCGTGAAAAAAACTTGTATTGTAAAACACCGAAACGTGCTTATTAACTAAAAACTCACTCTAAAATTTGGATCCATTACAACAGCTCCATTATAGAACATGAGGCGGGAAGTAATAAAAAAATATATCTATTAACATCGATATTAGCAATATGGGGTGACATAATTTTTACATATTTACCTAATAATTAATTATATTATTATCTTGAAATTTAATCAATAAATGTATTCTTTTATCATTACTTGTACTTCGTATTTCTCGAAACAAGAACCATGAAAAATGTATATTATTCTTTTAAAATACTTTATTATATTTCAAAAATAATTGGTACTATGACAATTACGCATTTTAAAACTAACAGTGTTATTAAATATAAAAGTAGTAAAAAATTAATTGTATACAGTCTAATTTTACTAACATTATTGGCAATAATGCAATCTTATATGTACAACATAATATTTTTACCTGAATTACCTAATCAAACATTTAAAATAATATATGGGGTTCAATTTAATGTTTTAAATCTGCACCTAACAATGGTGATAATATCTTCTAATTATTATTCTACCACCCGGGCAAATGTTTTAAATAAATAGACAGATATAAACGAAAACTTAAAATCATGGAGTATTTTTATTAACCATAAAAAACTCCGAAGATTTACCATAAAAATGATTATTGCAGAAGTTATGCTACACTTTGTTGTATTATACTTTGCGATTAATGTATATTTAAATGAAAGAAAAATATCTGCTTTAGTTTATATTGTTATGAATTTTTTGTTTAAATGGACATGTACAACATTAATTTGTTGTTCATTTGGAATATTTAACAGAAATTTCAAGAAAGTTTTATTCTGTTTAGACAATTAGAAACAAATTTTTAAACAAACAATGTGAACATTTTTAATTGATTAAAAAACCCATTAGATAATTGATTTGTCAAACTTGTTTACTTCATTTTACTAGTTCTTCATTATTCGTAAAAATGGACGACTTCAAGTCGTCGTTTAAAATAATCTATTACTTATCTAGAGTATTTGGCACAATTGCTAGTAAACCTTTAGAAAACAACAACAACTATGAATTTAAAAACAAGAAACTATTAATTCTATACAGCAGAATTTTACTTACCATAATATTTTTGTTAAAAATATACATGTTTGACTATATGTTATACCCACATGAATTTGATTCGATAAAAACTATAACATATTTGATGGAAGCGAATTGTTTGATATTATTTCAATTCGTGATATCAGTGTCTGTTACGTATTATTCCGTCAAACTAACTAGAGTGTTGAATAATCTAATTGAGATTGATAAAAAGTTTAATATTTTTGGTGTGTTTGTTAACTACAAAAATGTTAAAAAAATCTATGTACAAGTTATTTTACTAGATGTGTTTTTTTATATAATGTTATTTGGGTTATCGATTGAATTTTTCTACAAAGAAGAAGACAAAATGAAACTTATGTTTTATTTATTTGTTGTTTTGTTATACTCCGGAGCAGAAACTACAATTCTAGTACAATTTAAAACATTAACTCTTGTCGTTAGAGAAATGTTTAAAGCTCTTGATAGACATTTAAAAGAATCTATAAAGCAAACGAACTCTTCTAAGCATCTTCAAAATTATTTGGAAGAAACTATAAGAAAAACTTCATATCTTCTCAAAGATTTATTCAATGCAACAAAATCTATAAATGATATTTATTCTCTTCAGCTACTGATATATATTATGGTTATATTTATTCGTATTTTAAGACCGACGTATACGTTGTGCACATTTATTCAGCAATTATTGACTAAGGAAAAAAAAATTGATGATGCACTTTTATCTTCTTCTATAGGACATTGTTATTGGTTATTTATTTGTGTTATTAAAATAATTATATTGACTGGTGTGTGCAATAATTTAAAAACAGATGTAAGTTATTATTACATTTGATTAAAAAAATATATATAAATTATAATTTTAGGCTGATAGAATTAAAGAGACATTGTGTTTGGTTAGACCGTATGATGATTATTCAAACTTAAAACGAGAGGTATTTTATTTAAGGGCCGTTTCTAGATATTAATGGCATCATTAATAATTTATTTAAGCCTTATTTTAGTAATTCATACAATTTTACATGTAATTTTTTTTAAATCCAGTAGTCTACATATACAAACATATCTTTTTTACCTAACTAAGGTATGACAGATTAAAATTCTCACGGGTATGGTACAAAGATGAGAGTAAAAAGTGACTTTAAAGTTAATATTATTCGAATCGTTCTTCAAACCCATACTTTTTTCTAAGAATGTCAAATAATCTAGCAAACGGCCCTTTATTACACATCTATTCATTTTACAAAAAAAAACTTTTTGTAGGTTAAAAATTTGTCTGCACAGTTGTTACATAATAACGTACAAATATACGCCTTCGGCTTTTTTGGAATAGATTATACATTATTATTTAATGTAAGTAATAATATGAATATATATATATATATATATATATATATTTTAAATAACAAATTTATTTTTAGATGGGTGGTGCCCTGACTACATATTTAGTCATTTTACTACAATTTTTCTTTGCTGATACCACTTTTAAAAAATCTGATGTTGAAAACACAGCTCTCACGCCTAATTCTACTATTTCCACTCATCCATAATCTAATAAATAGGTACTTACAATTAAGTAATCCAAAATCTCTAAATGTTAACCGATTTATATGTCAATTGTCTCTCTTTCACTGAAATTTTAAAAATAATAATAATAATACATTGTACTATATTTCTGAAATAGTGCCAAATACAGCAAAATGTATTTGTAATAATTATCCGTAGATAATAAATTATATTTTCTTTTATTTTTAATTACAAAAATTCTCTAAAATTTATATATCATACATATCAAGTGTAAAGTACCTACTATGGTTGGTGAATTTCTAACAAAATCAACTGGGATTTTTAGTTCCTTACTAAAATCTTAAATATAAAATTTTCTTACAAAAAGTTTGCTACTATTTGAGTTATAGCGCACAAAAAATTGTAACATATGCACACACACGCACACAGATATCATTGTGAAAAAAGTAAAATTGTAAACTCCGAAACTTAAAACTCACTCGTAAATTTTGACCCATTACAACACCTTCCTTATAGAACATGAGGCGGGAGGTAATAAAAAATATATATCTATTAACATCGATATTAGCTATATGGGGTGACATAATTTTGACATATTTACCTAATAATTAATCATATTATTATCTTGAAATGTAATCAATAAATGTATTCTTTTATCATTACTTGTACTTCGTATTTCTCGAAACAAGAACCATGAAAAATGTATATTATTCTTTTAAAATACTTTATTATATTTCAAAAATAATTGGTACTATGACAATTACGCATTTTAAAACTAACAGTGTTATTAAATATAAAAGTAGTAAACAATTAATTGTATACAGTCTAATTTTACTAACATTATTGGCAATAATGCAATCTTATATGTACAACATAATATTTTTACCTGAATTACCTAATCAAACATTTAAAATAATATATGGGGTTCAATTTAATGCTTTAAATCTGCATTTAACAATGGTGATAATATCTTCTACTTATTATTCTACCACCCGCGCAAATGTTTTAAATAAATTGACAGATATAAACGAAAACTTAAAATCATGGGGTATTTTTATTAACCATAAGAGACTTCGAAGATTTACCATAAAAATGATTATTGCAGAAGTTATGCTACACATTGTTGTATTATACTTTGCGATTAATGTATATTTAAATGAAAGAAAAATATTTGCTTTAGTTTATATTGTTATGAATTTTTTGTTCAAATGGACATGTACAACATTTGTTGTTCAATTAGAATATCTAACAGAAATTTTAAGAAAGTTTTATTCTGTTTTAAATGACAATTTGGAACAAATTTTTAAACAACACAATATAAAAGTGACAGTCAAAAATTTAGAAATAACAACAAAATATTATAAAGAATTATCTACAATAACTAAAGATATTAATAAAATATTTTCTTTTCCTCTTTTAAGTCTATCTTTTTTATGTGTTCTTATTAACGTTGCTCATCTATACACTTTGTGCGAACTTATTATTTCAATAATAAATAATAATGAGAACGTAAAAGATATTATTAAATATGAGAATTTTATTATTTCAATATATTGGTGCATATACATTGGAATAAGCGTTTGTATGATTTCTGACCGATGCGCTAAACATAAAAAAGAAGTAATACATTTTTTATCTCTTTAACAAAAATTATATTTAAGATTTTTAGGCAAGCAGAATCGAAAAAATTTTGGGAAACGCACAATTGGGTTGTGATCAAATAAAACGTGAGGTACTTATGTTTTTTCTTTTGTTTTACAATATTTTTAATATACAAAATCCGGAAGAAAATAAAGAGTAAAAAAAATATTTACTTAAATGTAAAAACAGCAGTCTAGTACCAGTCCAATAAAGTGATACTTAAACTATGGACTAAATAGACTATGAGACTATTTACAGTGTCATAAAGACGCCTTTTCTGGACAGGTGAACATAAGTATATTATCACTTTTACGTTGACATGACAGATATTGACAGCAGGATAGTTTTATTTTATATTACCAGTCCATTATAGACTGTAAACAGTATACATATTTAAATTTTAGGTCATATTTTTGTCTCTTCATTTACTCCATGACAAAATTGAAATATGTCCTTGTAAATTATTTGTTATTGATTATTCTTTAATATACAATGTAAGTCATAAGTCTTACAAACAAATTTACTTATTAGTTAATATTTTAATAATTTTAGATTGCTGCTGGAATTACTACATATGTAATCATTTTACTTCAATTTTATTTTACCCATCTGATATAAATTAAATTATAATTAATTAAAATACCTACTTTGCCTCTAATGACACAGTAATAATACAATAATCAATATTATGTAATGGCTTTATTATAATTATAATTCTTGTATATTTAATAAACTACGTTGCAAAATGGAAAATTTATTTTGTGCTATAAAAATTGTTTACTATATTTCAAGATTTTTTCGTACAATAACAATAACTCGTACAACAATAAATGGTGTCACGAAATATAAAACAAACAGAAAAATTATCATTTACTCTGTTCTTTATTTTATATTGTTAGCTTCTTTGGAAACTTATGTTTATTACTTTATTTTATTACCGGAAATTAAAGAATATCTCTTGAAATTAGTGTTTATTTTTGAATTCGTTGCACAGAATTTATTTATAATTACTACGATAATATACATTCCATATTATTCGCAAACCTGCGCTGATGTATTGAATAAATTGACAGAAATTAATGAAGAATTTAAATCCATTGGCGTTTTCATCAACTTAAAAAAAATTCGTAGCTTTGGAGTAAAAATTGTTGTGTTAGAAATACTTCTACATTTATTTGTAGTGTACATAGTGATGGAAATTTATTTTGAGACGAAAAATAATACAGTTTTAATATATTTATTAATAAATTTTATGCATAAATGGACTGGAATAACTACAGTATTGCAGTTCCAATGCTTTATTGTTATTTTACGAGAAATGTTGAATTCTTTAAACGATAACTTGGAAGTAATATTCTCAAATCAAATTAAATATAAAAAGTATTATTTGATAAAAATATTAAGAAAGTCGTCATATTTGTATAAAGAACTATCTTTAGTTACTAAATATGTTAATGATATATATTGTCATCAGATTTTGTCTTTAATAATAATGTCTTTTATTATTCATGTAACACAAGCATACAATTTATACCAATATATAGTTTCAAGATATGGAGATAAAAATGATATTAATATTAGAAAAATTTTAATTTCTGCATATTGGATTATTTATTTTGCTTTTTCTTCATATTTTATCTGTAGTGTTAGCGCTAAACTTGAAAAAGATGTAAGTAAAACAATTATTTATTTTTTTATTTAACTGAATATAAAAGAAGCTTTTTTATTATAAATATAAAGAATTTAATGGTTTATAATAATAATTTTAGGCTGAAAGACTAAAAAGAATACTCGGTAATATAACAATAAGTGACGATCAATTAAAACAGGAGGTAAATATATACAGTTAATAGTATATTTGATAATAATATCAAAAATTATATATAGGTAGGTTACCTATATAAAATATTTTGTTTAATAAAAATAATATTTATATAAGTACACTTTTTCTCCAATTCTAGGTAACATTTTTGTCGATGCAGTTTATGCACGACAAAATTAATATAACGGCTTGCAAATTTTTTGTAATCGACTATGCTTTTCTATACAATGTAAGCAATGAATAACTTTATATCTATTACTTATTTATTATCTTCAAATGTTAGTTTGCAGGAGCTGTTACTACGTATTTGTTAATTGTGATCCAGTTTGGTAGGGAGTAATGGATAAAAACATAAACATTATAGAAGATCTTTTAACTTAAAATATGTTAATAACTGATGTAATAAATAATATTATGTAGAATATTAATAAAAATGTTAAATGTTCTTCTAATATCTTTTAATAAGTTTTGCAATAATTTTAATTAATTAATAAATCGTCGAGTCAGTAGCTGTGCAGGTTTAAGCACAGCTCTTTGCATTTGAGAGACCTGGAGTTCCGTGGTTCAAATCCCCTAGCCGGCAGTGTGTGCTTGTTGTTATACAAAGTGTAAAAGCGAAACCAACCACAGCCTATATTTTCTTTATTATTATAGTTACAAAAAAATGTATAAAGCAAAGTTGTAGGAGACCATGGGGGGCATCTGCTTAAAAAATAAAATAATTTTTTAAACCATTTAAAAAAATTTTAAAAATGTAATAAATTAATTCGTTACAGGATAGAAGAAAATTTTCTGTCTTCTCATTTATGTCAAATCATACGTGACAAATTTAATATTTATAATCCACTATAAACCAAGACGATAATCGCAAATTGTAAATCTAAATTTATAAATTAAATATCAGTCATAAATTTAAGAGCTAATATCTCCTAAACGAAGCGTTTGTGTTTTCTTGTTTTGAGATCCTACATTCATATTTTAGTTAGAATACTTAACTATGAAACACCCTGTATAATTGGGAGTAAATCCTGTTGAATACCATTAAAATAATTAAAAAATAAAAGTTTTCTTTTATAAAAAAATTTGTTCAATATTTGGCTATTAACTTATTTAGATTCTAAAAGTAATTACTTCGTTTTATCTAGATACAAAACATTAGGTATTCATTTTAAGAATTTTTATTTGAAACATGAATACAATAAATAACACATTACTATAACTAATAAATTATTGTTCGATTCAAGTTGTATTAAAACCTAAAGAGGTGTTGAATAAAATGGAGGACATTTTTACAGCATTTCGTCCTGTTTATTATCTGGCGAAAGCTATGGGAACAGTTTGTATCAAACCAATTGGAAAACCTGGTCAAAGAAAATTTATATATTCCAGAAATAGTTTTCTACATGGAACATTCGCAATAAGTACTATAATACTGGTGGAAATATTATGTTACATGTTTGATAAATCTGAAAACAAGTTCTCGAGAGCCGATTCTGTATATTTTACAGTTAACTTTTTTCAGTATGCAGCAAATATATTTTTATTGGCTTGCATGTTGTGCAATTACATAATTTATAGGAAAACTATTGTTGATACTGCAAATGAAATGGCAAATTTTGACGATGAATTAAAGAAAATTAGTGTGTTTCCAAATTATAAAAGTTGTTATAAATTTATTTTTTACCGAATAGCTTTCGAAGTAGTTTCTTTAATCACTATTCTATATATTTACAGAAGTGATTTTCTGGAGAATATGTGTTATTATAATTTTATTTTTGACACTTTTGTTAAGATGTCCCTTATAATTCAATATGAAAACTGGTACTTGTTAATTTCTGAGAGATTTAATATACTCAATGAACATTTATTGGACATTAGTAAATTTTCTGAAAATATTTCTACCACAATTAGAAAAACTGCCTTTTTGCATCAAAGAATATGTACACTGACTAAGAATATACAAAAGATGACTTCTTTACAAATGTTGGCTGGGTTATCTTGGTCATTCATTGTTGTATTAATACACGCATATGGTTTTTGTTGTTTAATCATTAGTTTTGAAAAATCTCAACCAAGTCTTAACGATTTTTTTCTTGAAATATTTTGGATTATTTACTACGGAATAAAACTTATTGTTATTGCACATCTATGCGCCAAAGTTAGCTACAATGTAAGTATGAAATAAGGTCTTAAACAAAATTTTAAAATCGTTTTTTACTAAAAAATAAATCACTTTAAATTGGGTGAATATATAACACTCTAAAACACAACTTCATACAAATCTGTAAATCCAAACAATAGAGGCGCAAACCAAAACTGCAGAATCTATCTTTGAGTTACTTCCGATAGATGGCAGAAAAGTGCAGCGGTACTGAAACAATGGATAATGAAACAACTCGCTTTATGACCTGTTCGCACGAGAATTCTTTTAAGATTCTGAATTACATGTCAAATTGCGGTGCCGCTAAGTTGAATCTTCAATGTGTCAAAGAAGAATTTATAATTTATTGATAGCTTCAAGACTAGGTATGTAATTATCACTAGAAAGAAGAAAACTTATTTTCCAGGATTCAGAATCTTGGTAGAATCTTCAAAGAATATTCGTGTGAACAGGGCTTTAGGTTTTTAAACTATACTGACCCTAACATATCGAACACACTGCAGCGCGCAGCTGCCACGAGGGGGGCGACTGAAAGGGGTGCACTGTACGCAATGTGAGACTGTCACAAGCAGGTCAAGTGAGTTTGCAGTTTTGGTTTGCATCTCTGCTGTTTTAATCTTTTGGATTTTAGAGATTTGTATAAAGATGTGTTTTGTACAAAGTAACGTTTGTATAGAGTAATGTTTACATTTTAAAGTGTTGTGTTCGTTTCCATTGATATACGTAAAAAAAATAGTAAGACCTTGTTTTGATTTTTATAAACAGGAGATAATTAATATTATATTATTTGACTATTTTATTTAAAACAGGCAAAGAAAATTAAAATGGCTTTATGCAGAGTTGATTTATTTTCTATGGACACAAATGTTAAAAAAGAAGTAATACATAAATACAAAATATTTTTACAATATTAACTGGGCTATATTTTAGGTATCGAATTTTATGTTACAAGTTCTTCATAATGATGTTAAATTTACAGCATTTGGATTATTTGTTGTAGATTATTCAGTAATATTTAATGTAAGTGCTTTATATAAAATAATTGTTGAGATTAATTATTGTATATTTTAGGCCGGTGCAAGCTTATTAACTTACTTAATAATTCTCATTCAATTTTACTTGGTGCAGATAAATAAAAACCTATAACATCTACAAATTAATTAATTATAGCTATTAATATAATAAGAATATTATGCGATTTATAATACCGAGGATGTTGATAACCGTCGAGGTGAAACCTAGTCTCTTTGAACATCCATGGGGGCTTAAATCGCATATATTCGCGTTATATTCAAAGCTTAATCGCATCAGCAACGACAGCGATGTTGATACAAATCAAAAATTTTATCTGTCAATTAGTTGACAATTTGCATATTATGGAAAGTTTTGATGGTATTATGGTTGTATCTAACGTATTAAGTTCTGATGAATTAAGTATCTAAGGTATTGTAAGAAACTAATGTATTATGTTGTTTATAATTATCAATAAATATGGCATATTAAAAGGTTATATCAGTTGATGATACCATTAAAGAAATTATTTTTATTGATCTGTAACTTTCCATAAAATTAATTAACCTGTAATTTTACAAATAAATAAAAATGGTTTTACCAAAAAGGCTCAATTCATTTAATTACAATCGTTACATTAAAATTGGTCTGTTCGGCCAACCATTAATTTTATTCTGATCTTACATAACTTGAATATGGAAAACCTATTTCAATCATTAAAACCTACGTATTATTTTTGCAAGTTATTTGGGCTAGTTCCATATAAAATAATATCAAAATATAATAACACAATATTTATTAAAAACAAAAAGTCTAGAGACACAGATAAATTTTTTGAATTTTAATTTTATTATTTTAATTTATTTTATATCATTATTTGATTCTAAATTTTTTTAGAAGTGTACCAATATGTCCAAAAAGACGTATACGATATGAAATAAATGGCGGCGATCTATGATCTATCACGAAAACGGACTGGATCAATAAAATATAATAAGCTCAGTACATAAAAAACAATTATTTGGCAACACGCATGCTAGTAATGTTATCCACGTGGCATATGTAATAGGGAAATAAAAACTAAAGTACCTAAATATTTAGGTACTCTAATGCCCTGTTCACACGTTGCTACTTTGAAGACGCATACGTGCTACTGTAGCATGAAAAGAAATTCAAATCGAAACAATTACCGCAAAAAATCGCTGTCTACACACACAACGATCAACGATGTGAAATTATCAACGAGTAGTTCTTGATACTTTGATGCTACAAATTAGCAGCGCTGCTATTTGACAAGCGACTCAGATTTTTTCTTGCTACAGTAGCACGAATGTGTCTTCAAAGTAGCAACGTGTGAACAGGGCATAATAAAAACTAGTGTGTGGCAGTGGCAATGGCAAGTCACTGTTTGGACCTAGACATATGATAACTGAGTTGGTTCAAATCCCGAAATTAATACCATTCATTATACTCACCATCAATATTATATCATACCAGCTATATTTAAACAAAATAGCGATAAAATTTGTATTTAATTCGGCTAATTCTTATGAAATAAGAACGGTGGGATATTAACTATTTTAAAATAAAGTTGTGGTAAGCTATCAACCACAAAATGACGGAACAAATTTTATGAAACTCTTAAATATTTGATTTATTATAAACGTTTGTTGTTACTTAAAATAAAATTATATGCAATTGGGTAATACAAAATATATTTAAAAATCATATATAGAATACATTATATAAAACGTTAATAATATTATTGCACTTATTCATAAAATCCAGGATGAAGATAGCACAGTTTAAACGCCCTAGACTCATAGCTAGAAGTCTGCATGTTGCCATCTTCAGACTTAAGGTTCTTCAACTTGTCATCAACAATTTTGAGCAACCGTTCAACGTCAGTATCGTACGCATGGCGCATAAAAACCTCACAAACTAGTTGCATGTACCACGTTCCTAGTTTAACATCTCTGTAAGATCTGTCGCCTGGAAGAGTTGACCACGCTATAAGCATGTCAGTCATCTCACGTACTACACCTGGAGTAGTATTTGATCCATCTGTTCGAATTCTACGGTGTGCCGGGACCCCTCTTTGGAGATTGTCGCCTCGGCAGATTTGGAATAAAAATATTTTAGGCTTATTTTGAAAATCCGGACAGTTGTAGTTGTTGAATTGTTCCAGAATCCAAGACACTGGTAAACGTTGACCGTCTGAGGTTATAACTTGACTGCTGTCTTGCGTGTCACCTTCTTCACCGTGCGACATTATTGCTATTATTAAACAGTCTGCACGTTTTAAATTAGGGTTTGTTTCGCTTCTTGTAAAACTGTCAAATACTTTGCAAATGTCGTACTTTGTTTGGTCGCGGTAATTGAAACACTCAAATCCCATTTGGCCGAAAAGTTCCCTCAGGTTTTTCTCGTCGACGTGGGCACCTTCTCTAAATCCGCGAACGTCGTTTATAAATGACATGTTGTTTATGCTTAAATATAAACCTCGCATTTTCGACCTCATGGGGTACACTGGTACTTTTGATTGACGAGGGTTGTCAAAAAATCTTTCTGCTTTTCTTACTACTACTTTTAAGGGTTCGTCGCTTAGGTATATGTGTGCGTAAGGTGATTCTTCGGATAGTTGTCTTATATGTGCTGGTCGTTGATTTTCTGCGAGTTTGAAGGGGTACGCTCCTGAACTTGATACAAATGGTTCATTGTTGTCAACTTCTTCTTCAATAATGGATTCGTTAGTGTTTATGTTATGATAACCGTGGTTGTTTTCATTGTTGTTTATTATCTGTGGTATTTCTATTCCTTCTAATAAATTTGCAAGGATTGTATGATTATAATCTCCAACTTCTCGCAATGCAGCAACTAGATTTTCAAATGCTTTAGGTCCTCTTCTGTGAATATTAAAAAATAAATCTCGTTTTCGGTCTAGTAATGTTTTATTTTGATCCTAAAATTAAAGATTGCATTAAACTATGAGTTTTATTTATAATATTGATAATCTTACCTGATAAGGTTCGGCAATACGTGCAGATAAAACTCCCTTTGTTAGTAATTTTGGCAGTATTGTGTTCAAGTCTGCTCTCTGTACTAACTCTACGTAATTTTTTTGTATAATTATTTTATGTTCTTCGTCCATTTTACTATAAAATCAGTCTTAAATTGCTGTAAAATGCAAACTAACGACAAAAGATCTTGTAAATGTCATCACAACCTGTCACAACAAACTGTCATTCTAGTATGTTTTTGTGTTGGAACATTGTGCCACAAGAGGTCTACACCGCATTGAAACTGATTGGGAAAGATAAAAAGGGACATGATTCATTCCATCGTGTATAATTTCCAGACTAAATTGCCCTGGCGTCAAATTACCGGTACCGCACATCTAAAGCCATTTCCACGTGATTCCCAACCCAACCACTTCCATAATCATTTGTGAACTGCGCAGATTGCTGCGCAGTTATTCTCAAGTGATGTATTCAGATAATTTAGACACCTGCTCGAAATACGAATTCACGTCTTAGAGAGAGATGCATAGATGTAATTTATTATTATACAAGAGCTTTTTATTTCGCCGGATAAATTTATGTTTGTATTGAAACTACTGAAACCTTCTTACCTAGCAATTTGAAAAGTAAAATTGTTTATAATAAAATCACGACACCGTAGGTGGAGTGTTTTTAATTTAAAACAATTTTTCGAGCTTTGCTGTCAGGTGACAAGGTTGAGATGTCAAACAGTTTATTCGGAGGAAATAAAATGCTCGAGTGTGCAATGTGATTCTGACTTGCTATCAAAGGAAGTTTTTACAGTTTGCTTTATTTTTCATGAGAGAAACAGCGTTTGGCTAAATTTTAATAGTCCTTCGAATATCACTCGTGCATGTAATTGTCGATAATTTTCACAAGTGCGCGAATGGACTTGGGATATTATATGACTATTTTATCTAGATAATATATTCTTATCTATTATCTTATCTAGATATTTTTTATTTATCTATCATCTTACCTAGATAAAATTACAAATTATCTATATCTATTTTTTAAATATCATCTGGATAATAATTTTAGTAAAATTATAACAATTTTTTTATTTTTTTCATTTGTAATTTTAATCGAATTCAAATGTAACTGTGCAAGCATACAACGCACAATCTTGTAGCGCTGCCAGCTCGCTAGCTTGTACCGCTTATAACATAATTATCATTTATAATTTTTTGTATTATCTATGAATTATTTAATATGTATCTAGATAATATTTATTTATTTTTATCTATTATCTTGATTAATACTTCAATGATTATATATTATCTTATCTAGATAAATAAAATGTGAGTTATCTTTATCTAGATATAAAATATTGTTATCTATTACAACACTGTGCACAGATAACAAACAACATTTTACAATGATAACAAGACACCAAATATGAAGAAATCACAGGAAGAAACTACGCTATTATCTGCTCCACATAACATTATATTAAAAATTGAAATGTAATTAAAATAAATATCTGTATATTTATGAAAGTAAAAAATACTGTGTGTGTGTTGCTTGTGAAATAAACTTGATCAATTTGTTGATCAAGAAATCAAGACTGGAGAGATCCATAATATCTTGCAGAAGAGAAGCGTCTCAATGAAGGAAGGAGCATCGATGGAAGGAGTCTCTTATTTCCTTTCAATTTTAAGAAAATTTAATAATCTGTATTTCAATAATCATAGTTGATACTGGAAACCGGAAACAAATAAGAGTCAAATTTTAAGTCATTTTATAATAATTCTATTATGTACATATTCAGTTGTGTTTTATAAGAAAATCGTGTCTATTATTACAGAACGATAGTATTTAGATACCACGTATACTTTGGATACTGTTCATATTAGAATGGAATCAAATTATATTTCATATTGGTAACAGTAAATGGGCAAAAGTTAAAATATTAACTGGAAACTATCAAGTTCCAATTAATTATTTCCCTTGCATAGAAACATCAGTCAACAAATAATGCATTAAAACGGAGTTTCTACAATTTCAGAAATTATATACCTATCCAAATTGTTAACATTCTTATTATTGGAGCTTTTAGTTCATTTCTGGTATGTTTGAGATCGATAGGAATATCTCAAAAAAATAATTTATTAAAAATAAATATAGCATTTGGCTTTGGCGGTTTATTAAAATCGTCCATAGACAATATTTCATCGTTGTAGAATGAAAGACGCATTAAAAATTGAAACCAACAGAAGACGGAGGAGATGATAACAACGTTTACGTATTGATGCCTTTCTCTCTTCACCTTTCTCGCTTTCTCTTATATTATTGTATTCTACTTTCGACATACGTTATTAGGAGTAGAGATGGTTGTAGTTTTATAACGGAAATTTGACCCAGTGGTCATTTCGAGATGGAAATTTGACGCAGGGTCTTGTGAGTTTATACTGTGATATTATTTCGCTAGAGGTCACTACAACACTGCTTTTGAATATTTTAGTCAAGTGACTTGTGATATTTTATCAGTTATTTACAGAAAAGTAATAGAAATACATGGCGATTTGTTACAATAAGTTTCTAAATAAAATCTAGCTTGTACTGTTAAATTTTGCAGAGCATTTTCAATTAGTTAGGTAGTTAATTAGTAATTAATTAACATGTCAAAGACATTTATGTATTTTGCTTATGGTAGCAATTTATTTACTAAAAGAATTCATATGAACAGCCCAACAGCTGTCAGAAAAGGCATTGGTAAACTCAAGGTACAAAAATCCATTAACTTACAACCATTTATTACATAATATACCCAGGATTACAGATTAACATTTAACACATTCTCAAACAGATGGAAAGGTTGTTCAGCAACTGTCATCCCGTGTAAAAATCAAACAGTATGGGGCGCTATTTGGGAAATAGAAATGGAAAACCAAGCCAACTTAGACAAGTGAGTTAGCAGAGTTAATGCAATAGCAAGGTACTAAACAAGCATTCGTAGGCAAGAAGGCGTAGACCAAAAAATCTATTTTGCGTTTGAAGCTGATATTGAAACCCCTGACGGTAAAATCGAAAAATGTCGACTGTATCAGCAAGTCAACACTCCAGACGCAAATGAAGGTAGCTTACCAGATTGTCGAAGACCTTCTGGTACTTACCTTGATGTCATTCTTCGCGGCGCTAAAGAATCAAACTTACCTGAGGAATACCAACTATTTTTAAAATCTTTTCCACATAATGGGTACACTGGAGAAGCTAACTTGAATTTGTTACTTGATGCATAATTCAATAAATATTGTTACATACCCATATTTTTACTTACCTTTTACACGTATGAAAATATAATATTGAGTGTTATTAAAATTGAAGTAAAAGATTGGATGAGCACCTACATAAAATCCAGAATACGTTTAATAATTTTTATTACATATTTCTACAAAATAATTATAGTAAATTCTTAGAATACAATATTAAAATAATCCACCACCGTTTATTTGGTATGATAATCACATCTTGTTTACAAAGTTACAGTCTGATAATTTCGCATTTTACACTATTGCCAATTCTAGTGGACAAAGTTTGAGGAAAAGATAAATTATGATTGAAGAACTCTTCATCAACAGTGTAGGGTAAGCATAATGCGCTTTTAACCAATAGAAAATCTCCCAAATCATTGCTGTATGTAATACGGAATTTATATTTACTTTTGTTGTGAGATCCAAAAACTCGACAGTTCCAAAATGTGGTTTGGGAATTATTTTCGTACTTATGTCCGATTTTAAATACTTCGCCAAAGGCAATCAAGAAATCGTAGTTAGTAGTATACATGTAGAACTGATTTCCATTGTAGTTGATCTTGGTTTGGTAGGAATCTGTAATTTTGTGAACCGATCTCAAGTGGTCCAGCAAGTCGCAGTGTTTGCCTTGCCAAGTGCAGCTAGCGTTTTGAATGATGCAAGAATATGTACGTAGTTTGCATTCTTGTTCGTGTTTTTCAATCAGAGAGCCCGGTAAAACTGTCAAACAACCGTAAATACGGTTAGCGCATGGATATTTGGTTTTAGCGCTAACTGCTTCTAAAGCATAGTTGCGAGTGTTTTCAATGCGCCCCCTGCAAGTGGGACATTGCCCCAATTTGGGGCGACATTTGCAACATATGTTATGGCCGGCCAAACATTGGTGAATAGGGGGCAACATGTATAAGTTGCAAACTGGGCATTCCAAATGAGCCAAAATACCTTCATCTAGTTCATCCATTAGAAAATCACCCATAATTCTTAATTTTGCAGTAATGACATCAATGTTTGTGAAGTATAATTTCAAAGGAGACATTTCGATTTGGATAGCACGATCGCGGTCTAAACTACTCATATAGCTCTGTGGCAAAATTGCTTTTTTAGAATCGTTCCGGAAATAAAAACTGCGCTTATACCCAATCTCTTCGATGAAAAACTCGTACTTAGAACCTTTATCTTCATCGCCAATGTAACAAACCCCACACCAGAAATTATCGTTTTCTAAAGTAATTTGCAACAAGAACACTTCAGAATTGCACAAGAGTACCATGTGGGATGAAAATTCTGCAGTTAGATTGACATCGAATTCAAAACATAAAGATTCGGATTTTAGCAAATGTGTAGGGTGAAAATCTTCGAAATGTTTTACTAAATTTCCAACCGATCCGCGCCAGAAACAATTATCTTTAGAAGGGCAGTTATACTGTCGATAAGAACAATATTCTTCGTGAATCAGGATTTCGTTGTATACCAATTTAGCTCCACACCCTTCTGACTTGTATCGACACGGAATATCCAGAAACATAATGATATTTTCTAATGCTACGTTCTGAATGTGTTTTTCTTCGATTTTCGGTTCCTTGGCATAGCATCTTCCACAAATATTACCCAAATTGTCATATAGCATAACTGGAAGATTTAAAAAGCTGTTGCATTGTGCACAGTACAAATCGTTCTGTTGCACTATCTTGGTATTTAAATCAGTATCCATCTTGGGTCTAAAATAAAAATGTTCTGAAATTATTATCAATGTAGGAATAAAAACAAAATATAGTTACCTTTTATTTTACGCAGTATTAGACATAGACACTTATTATACTTAATAATAAGTGATAAATACAAAGTAGGCAAATATTTATTATTAATTTATCACCAACACGTCATTTAGCTGATAGAAAAAAACAGATTCAATCAGCTGATTGAAAACATACAAACGTAGTACTTGGAGTACTGCCAACATTTAAAAACAAAAACAAAATATTAAATATTTTGACATATTAATCTACGGTTGCGTAGAAAGGCCGTGGTAGATAAAAATTAATCAAAAAAATATATTTATTTCCGTTAATTTACACTTTTTTTTGTAAATGTACACTTTCATTTTCTGTTAATTTACACTTTCAAACTATGAATTTGCCGAGATTTTTTTACATTTTACAAATTGTAAATCAACAGTTTCTGTGTAAATTTAAAGAATAAAGTGTAACATTGTATTTCCTTGTTATGTTGCCGGGTTGCCACAAAAAGGTGTTTTTTTTGCTGGAAATATCGATATGACGACGTAATCTGTTTCTGCTTCTTAATTACACTCCAATGGGATCATTTATTTTTAATAATATACACAGAACTTTATGTAATTATCAATCTATTTTGATTTTGAATACATTTTAAGTGCAGCCAGCAATACCCATACAACTGATCGGATAAATTTAATTGATTTCTAATAAATTCACCAAATTCTTCAGCAGTATAATTTTAAATTCTTTTCTGAATCCGTATACTAATACTAATATTATAATATTTCTTTAATAAAGATCATTTGTACTACAATTTATATGACGTAATTAGCGAATATGGGTTAAATATAACAAACACCAATGTAACGAGAATATCATATGCAGGCGCTGGTACTTGCATTGATAATGTAATCTCTAATATTAATAAAAATGATTATAATATTACGGCAACTGATCCTGACATATCAGACCACTTTGCTTTAGAATTTACTTGGAGAGATAAATCATGGTGAATCTGATGTATTATTAAGTCAATACCGTATTATTACTGCACAATAATCAAATGATTTTATGAACTGGTTAAATGATTATTCATGGGATGAACTTTACAATCAAACTGATGCAGAAGAAGCTTTTAATTATTTTTATAATGTTTTTCTTCATGCAGTGAATATTATTTTTCCAGTAAAGAACAAACAATCTAACTTTCCTATAATAATACTGATGCAAAAGTTTTACATATTGAAGCAAAATGTAAATATAGATCTGCTTTACGAAACAAAGTCAAAGCAACCTGCACCGTTATTAATTCAGAAATTGGCAAGAGTAATAATCGCAACAGTTTAGATTGTAACATAACGCCCAATGAATTTAATATATACTTCACATGTGTAGCTGAAAAAGTAATTTCTTAAATACCCAATACATCAGAGAGTTATACTAGCTTCTTACAAAATATTAACTGTACAAATAAAAATTCATTTTGAGCATTTATTAATTTGGAATATTTCCTACTTTATCTGTTGCAGAGATTCGAACAAGCTAGATCCAACTCCATACAGAGATACATTGTCAGCATTCTGGGGGACCCAGTAGGGCCAGAAATTGAAAATCTTTACCGGAGAACATTGGTGATATTATAAAAATGTATTTTTTGTTGAATGTTGATCATTTATTAATTTGAAATGTTTTTTGCTTTATTTGTTGCAGAGATTCGAACAAGCTAGGTCCAACTCCATGCAGAGATACATTGTCAGCATTCTGGAGGACCCAGTAGGGCCAGAAATTGAAGATCTTTACCGGAGAACATTGGTGATATTATAAAAATGCATTCTTTGCTGTATTCATTTATTAATTTGGAATGTTTTTTGCTTTATCTGTTGCAAAGATTCGAACAACCTAGGTCCAACTTCATGCAGAGATACATTGTCAGCATTCTGGAGGACCCAGTAGGGCCATAAATTGAAGATCTTTGCCGGAGAACATTGGTGATATTATAAAATGTATTCTTTGTTGTATGTTGATCATTTATTAATTTGGAATTTTTTGCTTTATCTGTTGCAGAGATTTGTTCAGCCCAGGTCAACCCATGCAGAGATCTATTTTCAGTATTCTGAGGGACCCAGTTCAGCCACAATTTGAAAGTTTCTACTGAAAAGAAATAGGTAATATTATAAAATGTTATTTTTTATGAATCTTTTATTAATTTGGCATTTTTACATTTTTATTTGTTGCAGTAATTCGAGCAGCCCTAGCCCTATTAGCATTCTGGGGGTCCCAGTTGAGCCACAATTTGAAGCTTTCTACTGAAAAGAAATAGGTAAATTTATAAAATGTTAACTTTTATGAATTACTTATTTATTTGTATTATTTGTTGCAGAATAACTTCAACCAAAGTCTGAGGGGCCCTACATGTCAAGTTTTTTGTCACAATAACTAAGGTAAAATAGTTTTTATTTTTTTTATTCAAACCACATCTTTAAAAAAGTACTAAGTGGTTAACCTTTGTTTTTTTTCGATTTTGGAACTAAACTTTGAGACGCTATCACTCCGAAACTAAAAGACTTATCAAAGCGCGGTTTGCGGCATTGGATTCCTCGTAATTTACTTAGTATAATCTGCTACTTTTTAGAGAAATTTCAATTTAATTGGATTCCTTGAGTAAAATTACATATAAGATTAGATTAATGAAAATATTTTGTGGGCTTAATTAAGAGAGCCCTTTTTTGTAACTTCTGAACGGTACAAGATACAGGGCTGATCTTGGCACCATTGGATTCCTTGAGTTAAATTACATAAGAGTAGATTAATGAAAATATTTTGTGGGCTTAATTAAGAGAGCCCTTTTTTGTTACTTCTGAACGGTATAAGATACAGGGCTGATCTTGGCACCATTGGATTCTCTGAGTTTAATTACATAAGATTAGACTAATAAAAATATTTTGTAGGCTTAATTAAGAGAGCCCTTTTTACAAGATACAGGGCTGATCTTGGCACCATTGGATTCCTTGAGTTAAATTACATAAGATTAGATTAATGAAAATATTTTGTGGGCTTAATTAAGAGAGCCCTTTTTTGTAATTTCTGAATGGTACAAGATACAGGGCTGATCTTGGTACCATTGGATTCCTTGAGTTAAATTACATAAGAGTAGATTAATGAAAATATTTTGTGGGCTTAATTAAGAGAGCCCTTTTTTGTTACTTCTGAACGGTGCAAGATACAGGGCTGATCTTGGCACCATTAGATTCCGTGATTAAAATTACATAAGATTAGATTAATTAAAATATTTTGTGGCCTTAATTAAGAGAGCCCTTTTTTGTAACTTCTGAACGGTACAAGATACAGGGCTGATCTTGACACCATTAGATTCCTTTGAGTTAAATTACGTAAGATTAGATTAATGAAAATATTTTGTGGGCTTAATAAAGAGAGCCCTTTTTTGTAACTTCTGAACGGTACAAGATACAGGGCTGATCTTGGCACCATTGGATTCCTTGAGTTAAATTACATAAGATTAGATTAATGAAAATATTTTGTGGGCTTAATTAAGACAGCCCTTTTTTGTTACTTCTGAACGGTGCAAAATACAGGGCTGATCTTGGCACCATTGGATTCCCTGAGTTTAATTACATAAGATTAGATTAATGAAAATATTTTGTGGGCTTAATTAGGAGAGCCCTTTTTTGTAACTTCTGAACGGTTCAAGATACAGGACTGATCTTGGCACCATTGGATTCCTTGAGTTAAATTACATAAGAGTAGATTAATGAAAATATTTTGTGGGCTTAATTAAGAGAGCCCTTTTTTGTTACTTCTGAACGGTGCAAGATACAGGGCTGATCTTGGCACCATTAGATTCCGTGATTAAAATTACATAAGATTAGATTAATTAAAATATTTTGTGGCCTTAATTAAGAGAGCCCTTTTTTGTAACTTCTGAACGGTACAAGATACAGGGCTGATCTTGACACCATTAGATTCCTTTGAGTTTAATTACATAAGATTAGAGTAATGAAAATATTTTGTGGGCTTAATTAAGAGAGCCCTTTTTTGTAACTTCTGAACGGTACAAGATACAGGGCTAATCTTGGCATCATTGGATTCCTCGGATTTTTTTACCCTGGGATACACATTTTTAATATGCTGGTACTATTATTGGTAGAGTAATTGAATATTAACGAAATATTAGTAATACGAGTACGTCACCCCGAATATAGACCGAATTTAAACTGAATTTAAACTGGATGTTTGGTCAAAAACAGTATTATGTCTATACCTACCTCAAATTAAATTTTAAAATTTTTATTTCCCAGCAAATTCTTAACTGGATGTTAGGTGGTCAAAAACGGTATGTCTATACCTACCTCAAATTAAATTTTAAAAATTTGGTTTCCCCATAAATTCTTAGCTGGATGACAAAATTTTTGGATTCCTCGTAATTTACTTAGTATAATCCTCTACTTTTTAGAGAGATTTTAATTTTCACCAAAAAAAGTACTAAGTTTTGTTTTCTTTTTCGATTTTGGATCTAAACTTTGAGATTAATTATTTATTTGTATGTTCAGGTTTTCGACTTGTGGAGGCGGTTATCTTCTCAGGATGAGACTCTACTTACCATTCTCCAATTGACCACTGGCCTCCAATGAAGAAATGTCTGCTATTTATCATATTTATTGATAGAACTATGTTTTTATATCATAAAAATTAAATAATCGAGATGAAATAGCTGTATATATTATTAATAAAAACAAATAAGTAATACTTACATCATTGCACTAATTTTATTTCTTCAACAACCCTTTGTACACTTCCTAAACCCTTACAGGACTTCTACGGTGAGAGTACACGGCTTTAAACCGGAAAATGTACTACGATACGAAATAATAAACAGTAAGTATAAATTTTATGATTTATTTAATAAAATACTTCAATACAATCTTATAAATAAATTAACTTAAACATTTTAAAATCGTCAAAAAAATTGACACTACGCTAGGAAAATTTTAAATTGCTTATAACTCGGAAATTAAGAGTTGCACGGCCAAATGGGGTGCATATTTGGATTCAGCAGGTCCTAATTAGGTATATATGATACAAACCAGCCTTGAAATAAACGTAATTTTGGTAGATTTTTAGTCGATTTAGGTGAAATTTTGCTGACATTAAATAATTATTATCTCGTAAACTAAAGGGCTAAGGACCAAAAGTTAAATACAAAAGTTGCGTAACTTTTCATTCTCTATCTGCCTGTCTATAGATAAGGCCATTTTGGCCGATTTTTAATTATTTTTTTGGTCTCCCACCATTCATGTTCTCCTGATACAAACTTGGTGATTTTTGTTCGATTCAAAATTCAAGTCGAATGAGGGTGAAAATTTAAAAGCGCGATTACGTAAAAACTAAGGGTTGGGGAGTGATTTACGGGTCATATTCGTACTCTACGCGTTGAAATACACCAGTATGCATATTGCCACCCCTAAAAGTTAATTAGCACCAGAGATATTCAACCCTTATTTGTATCTCTGGTACTAAGGGTCGTATCGAAAAAATCTACATTGCTGTCGATAGGGGATGAAAAACTGAGCATCTTTTACATTTAACTTTTTCCTCTACGACCCTTAGTTTAAGGGTTAATGACTATGTTTAGACGACTTTTTCACCACTTTGATTGCTCATAACCCTTAAACTAAGGGTCGTAGAAGAAAATGTTAAATGTAAAAGGTGGTGAGTTTTCCATCCCCTATCGAATGCAATGTAGATTTTTTCGATACGACCCTTAGAACCGGAAATACAAATAAGGGTTGAATATCTCCGGTGCTAATTAACTTTTAGGGGTGGCAATATGCATACTGGTGTATTTCAACGCGTAGAGTACGAATATAACCCCTAAATCACTCCCCAACCCTTAGTTTTTACGTAATCGCGTTTTTAAATTTCTACCCTCACTCGACTTGAGTTTTGAATCGAACAAAAATCACTAAGTTTGTATTAGGAGAACATGAATGGTGGGAGACCAAAAAAATAATTAAAAATCGGCCAAAACGGCCTTATCTATAGACAGGCAGATAGAGAATGAAAAGTTACGCAACTTTTGTATTTAACTTTTGGCCCTTAGCCCTTTAGTTTACGAGATAATAATTATTTAATGTCAGCAAAATTTCACCTAAATCGACTAAAAATACGTTGATTTCATGGATTGTTTATATCGAATACCCCTAATTAGGACTCGCTGATTCTAAATGTACTCTCAGAATTACATAATTACTTACTCTTTTGATATAGGTATTTATATATAAATACAAAATTGCAACTACGCTAGGAAAATTTTAGAACGCATATAACTTGGAAAATAAGGGTTGAACGACAAAACTGAGGGTATATTTGGATTCCGCAGGTCCTAATTGAGCGGGTAAACTACCCCTCTTTATCATACTACCCTTAGTTTACGAGAAATAAACACATTTTCATAGCAAATAATTAGAAGAATATTGTGATAGTAAATTTTTAATTAACAGCTTCACTTTCTAGGCCACTGCTCAAAAATATTCTGTGACGTCACACTAAGAGATGGCAGCACTAGTCTCGTTTTGAGTGATTTCACCCCTAAAAAATTAAATTAAACGCTATATGACGGGACGTAGGACAACGACATGTTGTTTAATAAATATAATAAAGCAAATTTTCTATTCTGACTAAATTATTTATTTATTTTAAAAAATTTACATTTAATTTAAATATTTCATACAACAATACTGCATATTTACACATTTTGAAAGGAAAAACGAGGAAAATAAATAAAAACTGTTAATTTTTCTTTCTTTTTATATACAACACAAACACATAAGAGAAATATATATTTTTGTACATAATACATGCAATAATATCACACCATTTACCAAGTTTGGGTGGCACGAACCTTGTCACACATTTAAACTCAACAACCAGTCAAACATTCCCATCCAGACACATTTCTTTCACGTCATCCACATTTATTATCTTTTTCATTCAAGCTCTTTTATTCTTTCCACTTAAATCATTTACATATCTAATACATCATCAGTCATTCCAATCAACATATTCACCGGACGTCCAAATAAAAGCTCATCTCAACCGCACACATTCTCTTTAAAACACACATAAATGTGTCATTTCCCAAGTTGGGTAGGCACACTTCATTTGCTTCGTTCACTCGAAATCATTTGCACTCGCAATTAACCTTCAATCATTTTAATCCACTAATTCGCAGAACGTTCACGCAAACGCACACTAACTATTTCACAAACTCATTGGCTCACAGAATCATTTCTCTCAAACATCAACACATTTACAAATAAAATATTCAAATACAATACAAGTTTTTGTAATTTTATTACAATATAAAATAATGAAATGACTTGCCCTGTAAGAAATACAATAAATTATTAGTTACATTTTACATTACAATTGAATTTTATTTCCAAATATTATTACAACATGAGTTGACGCCTTGTAACTGCACCCATATAAGATACCTACTTAACTCATGTTTTGAATATTTTGTATCAAAGATAAAAGTTATACATGAATATTCAGTTTTATTAATGACAATGACTGATTTTTCTGCTCATAAAAACCTTTGCCGAGGATATACTGAAGTATCTTTGATATTTTATATTATAAGTTTGAAACATATGATAGGTGAAATACTAGTGACATTGCCCTAATCCATATCCACCCAATATTTAACATTTACCGCGCGCGCTTTTTGATTCTAACCCCAAGAACAACCGATGGTTGTTGTTCTTGTGCAAATATCGTGGGACTTCTTGCCGATCCCCGGATGAGTGCTTAGAGCGCGGTAAAACAGCCAGGGAAAGACTTTCCACGGTCCATCACCACCTTCATGCTCAGGATTGCCGGGATGGATTCAGTTTTGCATTCTAGTGACTCAATTCATCCAAGCTATCGAAGGCTGACTGACCTAAACCCTACGAGCTGCTACATCCCGACTCCCCGTGGAGTGCACCGGATCCCTCGTCGATCCTTACACGTGCAAGGACGTACGGTTCGAAGTCATCTGCGACCAAGTACTATACTGCCCGCCAATGACTCACCGACCACAACATGACTTATTGGTTCCATCTTGCCCCCTGGCGTCTAAGTCATCCGAGGCACGATGACGAAGGCGCCAGGAGGTTGGGGTGCCAAAAGCGGTCTATGCAGGGTGTACCGTGCCCTCGTCGGCCCTTCAACGGAAGGACATGCAAACAAATACAAATACTATAATGCGGTTTAACGGTTCCTATTGGCTTTAAGCCATTCCCAGCCCCCAACCCACTCTAGTTGAATTTACTGTGTGGCATTGTCCTAAGTACATCATTGTACATAATTTTGAGTTACCCGGTCGCTGATTGATTCTAACCCTGAAGAACAAGCCGGCCTAGTGTTGTTCTTATGCTCAAAAGTTTACGTGGGACGTCTTATCCGATTCCCCGTTGTTTCCGCCTAGTTAACCGCTATTCCAGTGTTTACCATTACGCCTGGCCCACAACGACGTACGCACTATGTCCTGGTCAGATTTAGCATATTCGCTAGGCGGACTACGACTGCCTTTGACATACCTAGCGAATGAACCTTCTGACAGCGCGCACCGACTCGATAGCCGCAGGTAAACATCGACTGGCTTCCCGTCACCACATCCGCTAGTACCATACATACACTAAGGAGTCGTCCATCACTGAAGCAAGGGCGAGGCGTCCGCTTGCAGCTGCGCTTGGATTCGCTTAGATATGCAGAGAGTACGGTAGGGTACCGTTCCCACGTTGCCCCCATACACGAGTATGGGAGGGTACAAAACTAGACCTGCATGCTGCCGCACACATGTCTAGCAAAGCCAAAAAAGTTCTAACGTCGTCAAGTTAAAAGCAAGCTATATAAGATAACAAGCTCCTAACTATACTATTCCCAACTTCAATTATAATTCAATTCATTTCAATTCAAATCAATGCCACACCTAATTGCAAAAAAATAATTCGCGAACCGAAATATTTAATCTCACTGTAAGTTATTTCACCTACCAAAATTTCCTAAGTCTAAATGGTCCTGTACATAATTCATTAAAGAAAGAGATGCATACTGTCTTCTGTTTCGAAGCTGCCAGTTACTTCAAATTAATTCATTTGTTATTATTCAAAAGTCTACATCATTCAACTTATAAAAAATTAAATCTGCTCAAATTGTCATCATTATGTTCGCAACTTAATGTTAAGTATCTGGCAACAACGAATTTATTCATCACTTCTTGTTCTTTATTTATTGTATTATCACATTAACATCTTCAATTTTATTTGCAGTTTCAAATGCATCTCTTTATTTAATTTGTTCGTTGAAAAAGGACCATTGAACAAGGAGTAAACCACATTTATTTTCACTAGTGACATTTCCTATTTAAGTTTAATATTGACCGCAATTGATTTTAACTTGAAACCCAAGAACATGACAAACAAAACAACCAAAGGCAAAGCTATCACCCCAATTAAAATTATTTTAAAATAAATAATAATGTCACTAGTTTCATCAAAATTCCGTTGATCCCTTAATCTGTACTATTAAAGTACTATTAAAGTACTAGTAAAGTAAAAACAAAGTGGTTTACTCCTTGCAAACTATTACCTAAGTTAAAATTAATTGTTGAGATCATATTCACATGGTCATTGGGAATTGAACCCAAGACTGTGCCGCCTGTATTCATTTACTAATTCTAATCTCAACAATATTATCAAAGATAGAAGATTCAAGTCTTTATTATTTATGTAAAGTATTATTTCGAGTTAAAGAATGATTCACGCAAAGGGAAAAGACTGGAAAAACTATCATTGATAATTCACTTATCACTAGGTCTCAGGCAGGCTGCTGGAGTTGATGTCGCCTGCAGAAAGTCCCACGATGGGTGTTAAAGTTGTTCAGTGTAATCAGTTGTTCAGTGTAATCCCTCGACGACTCTCGTGGTTGATGTTTTGTGCAAATATTCTTCGAAGACTGCTTGGCTTGATCACATTCTTCTTTGCTCAAATACCTAGGAACCACAAATCATTTATTTACATTTGATAAACACTATTTGCTTATCCTGAAAATATTAAATATTTATAATAAATGAATTATTTTATAAAGAAAGTATCCAACAGTTGACGGCTGGTAACCGCACACACGATAAAAATATGTATCTATACGGATAACTCACAATATGTGAGGCTGCCGCACCCTAATTGGGTGAAAGGCGTGATAGATTATGTATGTAATTAATATTATTGTATTTGTTTGACTTTGTTTCCTCGATTTATTATCTGTATTTGTATTCAATTTTTTTTCTATTTTGTTCACTATATTTAGTCAATGTACATTATTTGTAATGTTGTAATATTATTCTGTAATTGGATTCTAAACCTGTTGAATAATAATAATAACAAATAATAGTATATTATTTAACGAGTAAATAATGTAGGCTATAATTAATGAGGATGAAAGTTTGTTCACGAGCTGAAGGCGAGTGTATAAATCATCCGAGTTAATTATAGCCATTATTTTCGAGTCAAATACGACGTTTTATCTACAACTTTTTAAATAAAGCAACATTTTCTTACTACAAATTTGTATTGATATTAACCTAACCTCAAACTTTGGTGTGATGACAATTTATCTGAGTAATTTAGAACTATTATGGGCTAGTCATATACAGCGTTTTACAATTTTTTATTATTTTTACTGTTTCTGCTTACAACGTCATAAAATGATAACTTGATGTAACACTAATATTAAAACAGATGTGATGGCAGTTTGACAGTTCGAGAGAATAAAGTACTCATTATTTAACAGTGTGAAATAATGAATTCATTATTTCATAATGTGTCTTTATGGAGGGGTTTATTATACTACTTTCACGTATATAATGAATACATTATTCTATTGTTGTAGATAAATAAATGTAATGTTTTAAGATTCAGTATTGAAATTAAAATAAAATTGTTTAAATTGGATGCATAGCTGAATGTGCTAATGACCGACTGTGGTTCTGACTGTTTAGTTTCAGATTTAATTTCAATTTACTGCACAAAAATCTGCCCTGTAGTGTACTCTCCAGTCATGAGTGAGTTACCTAACTGCTGGTAACTGCACACACTGTAAAACATAATATCCATACCGATGACTCGCATATGTGAGGCTACCGTACCCAACTTGGGTAAAAGGCACGACAGATATGTATGTATTGTAATTGTAAAAAAAGAGTAAAGAAACTTACCGAAAAAATATTCTCTCATGTCTTTTGAAGGCCGCTACAACTGCTCCTGCTTCCTTAGAAGATAACACGACACTTTTACAAGTCCTATATTCATAAGAGATCCTCGAATACCTAGAAAACACAAAAATATTAGTAACATTTATCGCAGAGTTCATGCTGTCACACCCATATTAAATAAGAACAATAAGTTAAACATCTATTTTACAAAGTAAATGCCAATAATTCTCTTATTTAAGTGACTTGTAAAATAAATTATTATACAAGGTGTCCCAAATTGATTGGGTCACCATTGGGATCTCGAAAACTATAGGAGCTACGAGGTCGGTTAAATGGGCAATGTTGTGCAGTTTTTAGGGATTATTTAGATTCCGTTGAGAAACATTTAAAATTCCAAACAGTTTGAAAGTTATTCAAAAAAAACTGTAAATCGCGATTTTAAAAATAGGCAAATTACTCCGTAATTATAAATGATATAAAAAAATGTTTCATATAAAAGTTACATGATTTTCTAAATAAGCCCTAAAAACTGCACAACATTGCCCATTTAACCGACCTCGTAGCTCCTATAGTTTTCGAGATCCCAATGGTGACCCAATCAATTTGGGACAGTTTGTATACGAGCCCCGTCTCATTGAAGTTGGCTCAGATGTAAAAAAAATCTATTTTTGTTGTACAAAAGTTTAAATAAAAATCAAAACATAAGTATAATGTACTGTATCTAATATTTATTGAAAACTGCTATACATTTTACACAATCTCAAATCAAATTAACAGTCCAAACTATGGAACGGAATAAAAATAATAATTTGAAACATCGTGTTATGCAAGGACAATCAAAGAATTATTGTAACATTGTAGAATATTTGGGATTTTTTCTCCAGACTTAGGACTTGTAGATACTATGCCACAACGAATTGAAACAGTTTAAAAATTAAGGTGGAGTTACACAGGAGGAAAATCGTTTATAGTTAAACAAGAATATTTGCTAGTTATATACTTTATTATCTAAGTTACTATATTTAAAGTTTAATTTACTTAAAATATATGAAAGTATATTTTAAATGCATGTAACTTTAAATATAAACTTAGAGAATAAAGTATACAGCTGGCAATTTTTTTTATCGTTTGCTCTAATTACTATAAATGACTTTAACCCTATGTACCTTCACCTTAATTTTTAAAACTGTTTTAATTCGTTGTGGCATAGTCTTAAACATACTTTTCTGGAGAAAAAAATCCCAAATATTCTACAGTTTGTGTCACAATTCTTTGATTGTCCTTGGATAGGACGATTTTTCAAAAAAAATTAATTTATTCGGTTCCATGAGGTTTCGACTATTGATTTGATTTGAGATTGTGTGAAATGTATTGCATTTTTCAATAAATATAAGATACAGTACATTATACTTGTATTCTGATTTTTATTTAAACTTTTGTACGACAAAAAAAGATTTCTTTTTACATCTGGGCCATGTGTTATGTTTCAGTTTCAAATCCAGGCAGATACACATTTTAGTTAACTGCACAAAAACCTCCCCTATAGTGTACTCTCCACAGTCATGAGTGAGTGAGACTGGCAACCGCACACACGGTTAAACATATGCCTAAACCGATGACTCACATATGTGAGGCTGCCACACTTAAATTGAGAGAAGCATTGAGTCACTTTTTGATCTGTAGTATTTATACTGATGTTCACAGTGACCTGTGAGGCTGCCACACTCAAGCTGAGTAAAAGCATAGAGTTTCAAATGGAAAACACAAAGTAAAAATATGAAACTTACGTGTTAAATTGGGGAACTAGACATTATTAGAAGTACACCAGCTGAAGAAGATTCATTCATTTAGTAGCACCAGATGATGTTTCTTGTCCTAGAGACTAGACTCCAACAGTAGAATTTCAAACCAAAGAATCTTCAAACTTTGTACCTGCAGTCCAAATTAATCTGTAACAATAACAAAAATTTAGATTCATATAAACTGCACTAAATAACGAAAAATATCCACTGTGGTGTGCTCTCCAGTAACAATTGAAGACACAAGTGGATGAAGGGGCTAACTAACAAAATCAAAGTTTCGAGATAATTTAAGTTAAAGTATTTTATTTAGCATTTTTCATTGATTGCAAATACGAACCATTTTTTATTGTAACAGGTTCATAACTCAAATATAAAAGATACTATAAAGTATTTTGCTATAAAATTGTCACTTTATAGTCCATTTGAGAATGACTGACAGTAATAAATCATTATTTGCAAGAGTAGTATTGGATTTTTGCCAGCAATGCGGCAAATAAAACTACCAGAAAAATCAGTTGTAACTACACTAGGATGAACAAAATAAGCCGCACGCTTTGTACCTGGAACGAAACTTACTTCTCGAACAATAGAAATGCCGTAATAAACGCTGTGATAATCCCCGTCGGAATGTGTCATAGACGTAGATAGGAGTGATCTGTTTATAAATTTACTAAAAATAAAAGTTTGTAATATTTAAATATAACTTTTTCCCTCATTATTATTAAAATAAATCTTTTCCCTGAAAAACAACTTAGACCTAAAACGATAGTTCTCTATCGAATTTAGTCATTTTGACTATCCCTGTGCAAACAATTATTGGCACGCCACTGGAATGTCTTTGACAGAATGATTTATTACTGCCAGTCATTCTCAAATATAGTATAGTTAATTATATCATTATAGGTAATTATTGCACATAACACCTTCATTAAATAAGAAGTATGTGAGCCTTAAAATTTTACAAAGCATTTACTTATCGAACTTCAATGGATGAAGGTGTAATGTGTGTCACATAGCACGTTTTTTCATGGAACTTCTACATTATTATGCGCACATAACACTTTCTTCAAATTTATTTTGTACACATTATGGTACATAGCATCTTCATCCACAAAATATCTCTAAACCTATGCGTTATAGCAACTCCAGACTTTGTACGATGATAAATATGTACATAACACTTTCTTCCATTACAAAATGTCAATTTTTATAAAAATGTTACTTAGCACATTCATCCACTTGTGTCTTCAATTATGAGTGAGTTACCGGCTGATAACCGCACACACACACACACACACGCACACACAATATAATATGGAGTGATTCATCCGTCGTCATTCTTTTATTTCATTTTTTTATAGTGGTATTGAAGTCATAAAATAAAACTCTTCGGTTAAAATATATTTGATATATTATCTATCTACGAACCATATTCATTTGTATACAGAATGTTCCATTTGAGCGCAGTAATATGCAACTTTATATTATTTCTTAATGGAACTCCCTATAAATATTTATTGAATTTGATAGCAAAGTAGATATTCCCTTAAAAAAATAATGTAGTGAAGTGTATAACTTTATAAATGAAGAAGTTATTACTTAACGTTTTTTCGTTCAATGATGAGTAATTAAGTATGGTACTATTATCAAAGTAATCGATGGATCATTTTATTAATTGTTTCGAATTCAGATAAAGCTGAAAAGCTGTCAAATTATTTATACTTTATCTTTGTTTAAGTGCCAAATTTATTTTTAAGACATATTCGTCAAGTAGGTATATGATATTCATATGTACCATTTCATTTTTACTAAAATTTGTATTAATTTTCATTTCAACAAAGATGAAATATCAACAATTTGACAGCTTGATTATTAAGAACAATTAAGCAAATTATCCATCGCTTACTTTGTTAATTGTAATGTGACAAACGTTAATAACTTCTCCGTTTATAATTTTAGACAATTTTCTACATTACTTTTTTGAGGGAAATCTATTTTGCTATCAGAATTAATTAATATTAATAGGGTGTTTCATTAGGAAATATAAAGTTGCATATTATTGCACTCAAATGGAACAACCTGTATACAAATAAATATAGATGACCGATGAATCACTCTGTATATCTATACCGATGACTCACATTATGTGAGACTGCCACACCCAAACTGAGTAAAAAGTTTAAGTTTCAAATTCAGGCAGGTACACATTTCAGTTAACTGCACAAACATGTTTCCTGTAGTGTAGTTCACACTTCACAGAGAGTAAGAGCATTGAGTGACTTTTTGATCTGTAGTATTTAAACTGATGTTCACAGTGATCTGTGAGGCTGCCACACTCAAGCTGAGTAAAAGCGTCATGTTCCAAATGGAATACACAAAGTAAAAATAAGAAAAACTTACGTGTTGAACTGGTGAACGAGATGTTCCTTGTCCTAGAGACAGTAGACTCCAACAGTAGAATTTCAAACCAAAGAATCTTCAAACTTTGTACATGAAGTCCAAATTAATCTGTAACAATAACAAACATTTAGATTCATATAAACTGCACTAAATAACGAAAAATGTCCACTGTGGTGTGCTCTCCGCACATTTAAGGTAGTAAATCCATGGGTAGTGACAACCCAAAATATGACTTAAATGACAAGTCGTAGAATTTGAATAAAAATTAAAATTTATAGGTAACCGTTGAAATAACGAAGATAATTGAATTTAAAGTTGACACAAAAACGCGCTAAAATACATTGCGTATATGGAGGTTACCAGTAGATTTACTAAACGATTAGAAAATTTTATATCATAACAACCCAACACATATTTGGAAAACGAATATGTTATTCTTTGATATTTGAGGTATTTATTAGAATAATAAAAAATATGAGTCACCGCAATAATGGTTGAGAAATCGCATGCAAAAGGTTCCAGTCTCAAGAAAAATTATGTTTTTGACGTACTACTACTGCATTTCAGTGTAAACTTAAATTTCAATTATATTTTTTATTTAATTGTATACCTATGATTTGTAATTTACATCCAAATCTACGATTTTTAATGATTTATTTCTGATTATTTGACTGCTTCGGCCTCACCTCACACCGAAATCACGCACGCTTATGACCGACGGATTTTCTACCTTAAATAATGTTAATGATATCTGAATTTCCGAAGTTCATTGTCACAATAATATAAATCGTTCCGTTTATGAACTCGTCAATGAGTAATGTATTCAGATTAGTGTATGGTGTAAGGTTTGATACAAAGATCGATAAAATGTATGATTCAATGCAAAAAACCAAACACAACATTAACTGGGATACAAGACTCGACACTAGGTTCATAAACGGAACGATTTTGTTTTATATTATTTAAATAATGAGTTAGAAATAAATAACATAATGACCAATGTGTGCAATTCTTGAGAAAACAAATCAACAGTAGAGATGGATAATTTTCAAGGCGGTATAATTTCCTCAGACAATTTTACACCAAGAACCACATTTTCGCGAATTTTCTACGACAATTACATGTCTCTTTCGTGCCATTGCAATAAGGGGGCACCAGTAGAGACAGCATAATATTTTAAAGGACAAAATCACCTCTCTCAGACAATTTTACCCCAGTAACAAAATTTTAAATAAATAATAAAATAAATAATATAACAACGAAATGGGGAAGACAGCAGCGTAATATGGGGTATGGGGCCCCAACAGTGGAGGAGGATAATGTTTGAGCTCAGAATCGGCTTCCCCAGGAAATTTTATCCCTGACTACAAATTTTCGCGGCTATTCTACGATTATTAACAGAAAAATCATAAATTATTTAAAAATAATGGCGGCTGAACAGATTGTAGCAGCCATTTTAAATATTAATGACAAAATATCTACTCTATAATCTCAAATATAAACAAGAGTACCCGTGACTTGGGAATCACTCATTGAGCTACGACTGTTTGAAAGTGTGGTTCTTAATATAGAAATGTCAGAGGAATGATGATTAAAAAATGCTTACATGATTGCTTGAAGATCTGAAGATGTTGATACCAAGTTGACTGTTGAAGTTGATGTTTCCCGAAGGCTGCTGCAGATGAATGTTGAAGTTGTTGTCCAGTGAAGTCTCTCGTCTTTGATGTCATGTACATAATATTCTTCTACGTCCTTCGAAGACTGCTTGGCTTGATCACATTCTTCTTTGCTCAAATACCTAGGAACCACAAATCATATATTTACATTTGATAAACACTATTTGCTTATCCTGAAAATATTAAATATTTATAATAAACGAATTATTTTATACAGAAAGTATCCAACAGTTGACGGCTGGTAACCGCACACACGATAAAAATATATATCTATACCGATAACTCACAATATGTGAGGCTGCCGCACCCTAATTGGGTGAAAGTCGTGATAGATTATGTATGTAATTAATATTATTGTATTTGTTTGACTTTGTTTCCTCGATTTATTATCTGTATTTGTATTCAATTTTTTTTCTATTTTGTTCACTATATTTAGCCAATGTACATTATTTGTAATGTTGTAATATTATTCAGTAATTGGATTCTAAACCTGTTGAATAATAATAATAATAATAACAAATAAATAAATGTAATGTTTTAAGATTCAGTATTGAAATTGAAATACAATAGTTTAAATTGGATGCATAGCTGAATATGCTAATGACCAACTCTGGTTCTGACTGTTTAGTTTCAGATTTAATTTCAATTTACTGCACAAAAATCTGCCCTGTAGTGTACTCTCCACAAACAGTCATGAGTATATCCATACCGATGACTCGCATATGTGAGGCTGCCGTACCCAACTTGGGTAAAAGGCACGACAGACAGAAATGTCAGAGGAATGATGATTAAAAAATGCTTACATGATTGCTTGAAGATCTGAAGATGTTGATTCCAAGTTGACTGTTGAAGTTGATGTTTCCCGAAGGCTGCTGCAGATGAATGTTGCAGTTATTGTCCAGTGAAGTCTCTCGTCTTTGATGTCATGTACATAATATTCTTCTACGTCCTTCGAAGACTGCTGAAGTCATTGTCCCCTTGCAAATGATATATGCTCGAATACCTAGGAACCACAAATCATTTATTTACATTTGATAATTACTAAATAAATATTATTTTATACAGGAATATCTGCACAAATATTACACCTGTGGAGTACTTTTCACTAACAACTATGAGATAATCTAAAATAATTATTTTATTTTATATATTGCTTCAACCTTGTAAAGTTTTAACTGTAAACAGAATAATTGAGTTCCAAGTTGGTTTGTAGAATTACATAATATTCAATAACATGAAATAAATAATGTTCAATACGCAATTTCGAGTTAAAAATGTAAATAATAAAATTTAAAGCATCTCACCTTCCATGTTTGGGGGCAGAGCACCTCGTACTGAATTTCCAAGATGATGAAATGGTAATGGGCTGCAAATCTGTAACAAAATAAATATTTTCGTTATTACACAACAGTTTCACAACTTTAAAAATGTGATAGACAACTCAACGTACTTTTTAAATGTAAATAAACACTTATTCAACAGTAAAATCACGTACATATCGGTGGATATTATTTAAAAACAGCACTAAACATCACAGTTTTAATAATGAACTGCTTCAAATGGCGTCTTTTCTATTATGAATAAATCGACAAACGTATTCCAACAAAGCGTTAAAGAACAAATTCGTACAAGCAATGTTGGTGTACACCTGTTGGTTACGAAACACTATGACGGGGAACTACGTCATCGCACTGAACCTATCTGTGCTGGTAAACGCTGCTCATAATATTTAAAAAATAAAATTATCATTTCTAAACTCATTTACACCAATTAAAATATACAACAACGTTATGGATATGGTCAACAATTGAACAAAAATGAGTTTTAAGGGGCTATACTCCTTGAGTGAAATAAGAATAAATAAATAAAATAAAAATCTGAAATTTTACATTAGTAACGACAAAGCATTGTTGAATTGAAAAATTCAAACTATATATTGTTCCGACAACAATTAGAGATAAAAAGAAATTAAACACTAGAATTTCGTGAGGATCTCATGAAAGAACTATAAAAGTTATCATTGAGTTTAAAGATAAAATGAGTAGAACATAGATGTAAAAAGAGCGGAAAAACAATAAAACTATAATTTTATCAACAGAATTGCCATAAATTATATCTAAACTTGTACAATTTTCGCTAATCCTCACAAAAATTAATCGTTTTTCAATGCGTATTATTGCCATGCAATAGGCTCTTAAGGACCCTAATTCGTGCTCATCCACTAAAAACTCACTACCCGAATTTTTGCATGATTCTAATACCTTCCTTTACAGGTAAAAAGCGAAGGCAACAATACAATCAATCTATTTATTTTACAGCAAAAATGCAATTAAAGTAACAACAATTAGATTGCGTAAAAATATTAAACAAAACAATTAAATGTTGACATTGAAAATGATTTACAACACAAGTTGGGCTTTTGACGTAATAAATATAAATATTTTTTATTACTTTCATGTTTATTAATATTTAATATTTGAATTTAAATATTATTTTAGGTATCTGTATCTGAATTTTGTATTTAATTACTTTTTAGAACATTGAGCCCAATTATTATGGCTACCTATTATTAAAATAGAAATCATTGTGCATGTTTTATATCAAGAAGAATTAAAATTAGTTTACAAAATTCAATCTCTGTTTAGAAAAAAAAATTAAATAATGAACTTACCATTAAGAGAGATGCATTCCTTTGCAGAATACGTCTTAGATGGTCTCCAGAGATGTGAAACTGCTTTGAAACATGTCTTGTACGATTTCTGCAACAATAAAAATAAAAACACATTATTAATAACAATATAATATTGTTAATTGCTAGTAAATACCTTCTATATGCACGTAGTTTTATTTAATATTGCTATCAATTCAACACAAACATTTAAAATGATACTACATTGTTTATTCAACAATATAAACAATAGATTTTTGCAATATTTAAAACATTCCAAGAGCAATATCCATACAAACTTCGTTGTTCAAACGTTAAAAATGAACTGAGAGCACGAGCCTGTATCGTTATTTGTGACGTCACGCAAACAAGAACAAACTTCTGTTAGTTGGCTTACCGGCAAATTCGTGAAAGAAATATAAATTTGCTTTTTAGTAAAGAATAATATTTTGAAGATAAAATGAAATAAGCAACAAAGGAATATAAATTTTGATTGTTGAAAATAAATACTTTAATTTATATTTAAAAACAAAAACGTTATAAAAATAAACGTTTTGTTTTAACAATGCAACAAATAAATAATAACAATAATTAAAATATAGCAACAAAGATTTAAAATTCGCAGCAATAATAATACATAAAGCGAAGGAAACAATCGAGGAAACAATACAATCAATCTATTTATTTTACAGCAACAATGCAATTAAAGTAAGAACAAAAAGATTGTGTGTAGATGTTAGTAAAAATGTTAAACAATACAATTAAATGTTGACATTGAAATATTCTCTAGTTATAAATAATTACCTAATGTTTATTAACTCGTCCGAAACTCCGAAGGTTATTATCCAATGCTGATGCTATGACGACATGACGACTGCTTGGCTTCAGAATCTGTAATCAAATAATTTCAATTATTACAACAATGTAGAATAATTTTTAGTTACATTGTTGGTACATAAAATATAATACAAAAATGTATCTTTATACAGGTTGGTGGAGGTGAAATGCGAACATAGGGAACATACATGACAATCGAACTTTCATGCCAGGTATCTTGATATATTTTGTAATAGTGTCACAAAACGAAGAAATATGAATTTGTCTGACAAAAAGAGTAATGAATAACAGAAAAAAATAATAAAATATAAAAGTGCATGTTGCATGTTAGTAAAGTAAAAGTAATTATTATGAAAATAAAGCAGGAACATATTTAATTTAATTATTAAATAAATTATAAAGCTAGAATTTACAATAAATATTAAAATAAATTTCCTCCCTCTGCCAAACAGTAGCCTAAACGATTGTATAATCCAGTTCTAACATTATTTAACACTTGTGGCGTAATTGTTGCAAATGCATCTAAAATTTTAATTTGTAGTTCCAGGGTTGTCACTCTTTCTTTTTGACAACAATAAATTTTAGATTTATTAATATAACACCACAAGAAAAAATTTTGGGGAGCTAATTCCGGAGACCTATCTGGCCACGCATAAAATAAAAATTTAAATAATATGACAGCTACTTTGACATTGACAGTATTCCACGTATATCAAGATGCCTAGCATGATAACTCAATTGTCATATATATATATATATATATATTTCCCTATGTTCGCATTTCACCTCCACCAACCTGTATAACTAACTAGTAAATTATATTTAGTGCGTAGAAATTTCGTGAACAAAATGTAACATTTTTTTTATTATTTCAAACAACACAAAAAAAAGATTATTGTTTTTAAAACATTGTTTTCGTATATCTACCTATATTTTAAACAATAAATAAATAGATGTTTCTAACAAATATTGTCAAATGGTTAATAATTTGTAAAAATATTTGTCAAATATTATTTATTTATACAAGTGACTCACAAGAATGTGCGGTTGTAACTTACCCAAACTGGGAAAAGACGTGATTTATGTTTATAATGTATTTGTAAAAATATCAAAAAATTTACGTGTATGTCTAGAGAAATTAAATACTGACTGCTTTTCAATGCCACTTCTATTCATAATAAAACAACAGACAGAAATGAGTAATTAAATTAAAGGCTAATTACTAGTCAGTGATTTGATTACGTATTACTTTATACTTGAACACAAATAAATATTCAAATAAAATGTTATACCGGGTGTTCAAGTTCAACACAAAAATTTGCAAGAAAAACTATTTATATACTATTTAAATATGTAGGTATATAATTTATTACTACTTGAATTCAGAATTATAAATTACTCTTAAGGTTGTTGCCTAGCAAAATCGATGAAGACAGAAATAAATAAATTTTTATAGGACATTTATCTGAAAATTTGTAGGTTAACTAAATATCGAATGAAATTCTTTCATTTCTGATCACGTGTACGAAATTGACCAATGAATACAACATTTAATTGACAGCAACCCATGGGACATTATCACTTATGTCAAATATGTTGCTAGGTTACAATTATTTATGTTCATTTTTATGTTTATAATAATAATTGAATAAAAATGTCATTTGCACGTTTTGGTAATGAAAATGATACTTCAATTATATAGTTATTTATGTATCAAAGGCATCATGATGATGTTTATGCTCATCCGAGGGCGACATGTTTACAAGCCCAAGAGCGTCTAGCCCGAGGGTCTGTAAATCGCCCGAGGGCTATAAACATCAATGATGCCCGTGGTGCATACAATATTTTATACATACATAAAATTAAACAATTACATACTAGGAAGACATAAATAAAATTTTCTGTCCGAATAACCCTCGACCATTGATGAATAGGTACTTATAATTTTGTGACAGCTACATCAAGCACGTTGCTTTTAGGTTAACAGCAACGTGCTTTCGGAATGTCACAAAATTATTTCGTAATTATCAATGTCCTTGGGTTTTTTGAAGTTTGCATACTTTTGTGATTGTGTTTATGACAAAGCCTAAAAACTAAGACTAAAACAAGCACTGGGAATGTTTACACGTAATTCGGTATACCAAACTGTGTAAGACTATGACAACTAACAAAAACTATGATTATGATAAGCAGTGGAAATGAACCTTTAATCTACATCTGCTAAGTTATATTTAGCAGATGTTTCGAATCAATATTTCAGTTCGGAAATAGGGGATTCCCCTATTTATTTCTTCCCAGCGCATAAGAGATTGTTCCCACCCAATTGACTCAGTAATCTACTTATCTTTGTGGCGTTCACACTAACCGCAAAATGAAGTCAGTTATTTGCATATTGTTAATATATTTAACAACCGCTTTTGCTAAAGAAGATCCTAGTGTCACGTAAGTTCATAAATATTTATTTAAACAATTTCTATAAACAATAATTTTATAGTATTCCGCTTATAAGACACAAAACCGCAAGAGAGATTGGCATAAATATAAAAGGAATTAAAGGATTGTCAACCGAATCCATAAAACCGAATTATTTTGACCCGAGGCCAACAAATGATTCCATAGCAGTGTTTAGATACTTAGATGTAAGGTACAAGTGCACAATTTTTTTTTTTAAATTATGAAATATTTTTTTTAGAGTGAATTTTATGCCATAATACAAATAGGAAAAAAAGCCCGACCATTTAACCTTTTGGTGGACACAGCTTGGGGTCATTCCTGGGTCATATCAGAAGATTGTCCCTATTCAAACGTCGGATGTTGTAAGTAAAATAAATAGCTATTTATCTAATAAGTAACGAAGATTGTTACCTTACGTATGCAAAATTTGCAGCACGAGACGTAGCCGAGTTCTGTAAACTCATAAGTAAGGTAGCTACTGAGATTTTTTACGTGTTGCATACAATATTTTTTCTACTTTCGTTCGAATAAATGCAATTTTTTTGATATTATAAAATTTTGACATTTAAAGACATTTATAAATTTTGACATAAAACATCCAAATTAGGTTATGAAACGTAAAATGAATGTTGAGAAATTGGGATGTAAATAATTTTTTTATTCAATTTTAACGTTTTAAACTGCTATTATTAACTCCATAGCAACAACTTTAAATATATGTTTATTATCTGAATTAAAACTTTTTAAATCACTCAACACATTTTTAAATCACTCTGATGTCATTATTTCGTCAAAAATGCATAAAAACAATGACAACTTGCCACTAACGACTACTTTGATTAGTTTTTTTGTTATGTCAAAATAAATTTATAATTCATATATTTGAAATAATGTCGTCAAAATTGAATATAATATTGTATAAACCACGTGAGATACGAATGTTTATTCACTCGAAGAAATTATTTCACTCGCCCATCGGAGGCTAAACTTTCTTCTCTTGAATAAACATTCATGTATCTCACTTGATGTATAAATATTTATTATTCAATTAATTATTAACTCCATAGCAACAACTTTAAATAAATGTTTATTAACAAGTGAATTAAAACTTTTTAAATCACTCTGACGTTTTAAACTGACATTATTTCGTTAAAAATGTATAAAAACAATGACAACTTGCCACTGACGACTACTTTGATTAGTTTTTTTGTTATGTCAAAATAAATTTATAATTCATATATTTGAAATAATTTCGTAAAAATTGAATAAAATATTGTATAAACCACGTGAGATACGAATGTTTATTTACTCGAAGAAATTATCCCACTCGCCCTTCGGGCTCGGGGGCTAAACTTTCTTCTCTTGAATAAACATTCATGTATCTCACTTGGTGTATAAATATCTATTAAATGATGTGATTGCTGATTGGCATGCGCGGATACAAGGGTTGGGGGAGGGGGGGGGGGTAATGTGGGTAATTATCCCCCCCAAGAATCCTAAAGTTAGATCTTAAAATCGAATACTATTCCAATTTCTACTTAAGTTAATACTATTTTAACTTACGTGGAAGTAAAAATTAAGTTTTAATTTATTTTTACACATAAAAAGAGTGTTATTCAAATCCGAAATTTCATATAAAGGCATTTGACCTTGATCTAAAAAAAATTTCGCTTGCGGCGCTATTTTACCATTCCATTTTTCAAAATTACCCCCCCTAAGAATATCATCTGGATCCGCCCTTGCTGATTGGTGGAATGAATGAATGTGTTTAGGGGTTTGTGCTAACCCTGTTTGTATGTTTCTAGGGTTTCACAATAAGTACGATCATACCAAATCGTCTAGTTATATTGAAAATGGAACACAAATTACCATAAAAGAGGAAACGTATAATTTAACAGGATATTTTTCTATTGATACATTTCATGTAAGTTTATTTTTAACAGTTTTGCAGTGTTTTTCTTGCTTGGTTAGTCATGGTTTGATGCATCATTTATGATTATGAGATGACAATATTTTTTTTTAAAGCTGTTATCATAATAAAAAGTCAAGGTTTTTCAAATAACTTAAGTCTATAAATAAATTATTTGAATCATTCATGAATTTATTGTCAATAAATAAACAATTACTTACATTATTTTTAAAGTAATATTATGAAGCTTCGTATATTCTAAGTACAATTATAACAATAATCTAAAGGATATAGAATACAATGATACTGTCTTAATTTTGATGTTTATTATGTTAGATTTGTTTACCATTATTCCATTATTTGTAAGTGATAATTTAAATTTATAATTACCTATATTTCTTATAAAAACGGCTCGAAGCCGTTTTCAGATAGTCATTTTGATGAACTTTATCTGCATAAATTTCTGCAAATGGGAACAAGCAATAGACATAAATAATATATCAATAGAATCATTAGAGTTTCTAGATTGCCTTATGCTAAATAAGAATACCTTAAAATAAATATAATTTGCAGTAGAAGTGAAAGAAGAGAGCAAAATTCATCAAATTGCAATGAATTTTATACAAAATAAACTATTATTACAGACATAATTTTTAGAATAAAGCAATTAGGAATGTACATATTTTCATTGTGTAACATAATTTTCATTGTAGATTACATCGTTTGTCCGAAATTTATACAGAAAGCATGTGCAAAATAAGCCATATAATAGTTTTAAAGTGATCAAATTATAACGTTTAATAAGATTTTGACTATTATCGGGTTGGAAACATTACCATGACGAACTTCGTGTTTCGGTTTTTTCATTTTTAAGCGCGCCCTTAAATAGTTTGCCAGTAAATGCCAATAATTTTCTTCTTGCCATAATAATTTATTATATTACAATAAACTCCGTTAAACTAGAATGAGTACCAGACATAACACACACATTTGTGTAATTATTCTTGTGGTATTCTGGTATTCAACATTCGATTAGAAATTTTATTTTAAAATGCCACTTAAATATATTTCAATTTACACTTACCTTACTTTCTGGATATTTTTACATTCATGGAACTATGTTAACAAAATAAGTATTTTTTAGTATAACAAAACAATTACTCATAATCATGAGTCATCGATATGTGTGCGGTTACCAGCCGTCAACTTACGTATACTCTTGGTTGATATTGATCATTGGATAATAGGGTTTATATTTTTTTGTTGCAGTTGGAACAATTAAATGTAACAAACCAAACATTTATAGAAATGGTCAATGTGCCATCTAGTTTTGCTTTGAGCAAAGCTGACGGCGTTTTAGGTTTAGGATACGCTAGTTTGTCAGATGGAGCCAACCCCGTATTTTATAATTTATTCAAGCAAGGAAGAATTAAGAAAGCCATATTTTCAATCTATCTGAACAGGTATAAATAAATATAAAATATTGCAAACATTTTTAAACTTGAATATTTTTCACTTTTCAGAGATAAGTCGTCGAATAGGGGAGGCAATGTAATATTTGGTAGAATTGAAAAACGTCATATTTTGAAAAACCATACCATTACTTATCTGCCTGTTAATTTAACCGGCTACTGGCAATTCAAAATGGACAGGTAAATTGAAGCATTCTTAAGGCCCATCTCTTGCTATCAAATGCAAAGCAAAATAGCATATTAGAATAAATCATTTTGTGACTTTGGTTTTGAAATCGATTACCTCATATTTTACAATGATGTACTTATAGGTTGTGCTTACATGGCTATAGAATGAAATTTACAAAAAACCTTGCCGTATTTTGTTAAATAATTTCTAAATATTACTAAAAATCCGAGTTTTACATAAATTATTACAGTCAATGGGTTAACTGTTTAAAAAAATTTCTCTATACCTACCCGTCTTCCGACTAATGTATATTATCGATTTCAAAAGAAATTTTTTATTTTTGTGCATTAATCAACGTATAATATGGATTATTAAATGATAAAAATTAGCTCCAAGTTTTGTCACAGCAACAGAAATTAATAATTTGCATTTATTGATTCACTAATGAGTCATGATTCTTTATTTCAATTTGAATTTTTTTTAATACAGTCAGAATCGTTCAAATTGTTAATCTTCTGGATTTACAAGTGTAGCGCCTTAAGAGCCTATTGCATGGCAATAATACGCATTGAAAAACGAGTAATTTTTGTGAGGATCTCAATCTAATACTGTTATACGTATGATGTTGAATTTTTGTATGTAGATTAAGGAAGAATACTAAAAGTGCGGAATCTTCAAAATCTTTAATTAATGTAATTAGTTTGGCTTTAATAATTATGCGAAATTCGGCGAAAATTGTACAAGTTTAGATATAATTTATGGCAACTCTGTTGATAAAATTATAGTTTTTTGTTTTTCCGCCCTTTTTAAATCTATGTTCTACTCATTTAATCTTTAAACTCAATGATAACTTTTATAGTTCATTCATGAGATCCTCACGAAATTCTAGTGTTTAATTTCTTTTTATCTCTAATTGTTGTCGGAACAATATATAGTTTGAATTTTTCAATTATTCAACAATGCTTTGTCGTTACTAATGTAAAATTTCAGATTTTTATTTTGAGCAATATAGCCAGAATCGTGAATTCTGATTCTTATTGCACTCAAGGAGTATAGCCCCTTAACGTTACGCACTTATTGCTATGAAATTCAGATCAAAATGCTACAATATAAGCCTATGACATGGTTTTTAAGTTTATGAACTCATATTTGATATGTAAATTTATACTGTCTCTCTAATTACCTACCTCGAAATACCGAATAGTCTGCTGGTAATTAATTAGTGAAAACAATCAATTTCGTCAATTTTAAAATATTTTCTAACTTACTGTTTGGTAATTTCCAAACAAATTCTTATTCTCTCTAATTGTTGTTGCAAAAAATCCACCAACTTCTTGCTTTAACATTTCAGGATAGAATTGGACACAGGCAAAAAATCATTTGCATTTTGTAACAGTGGTTGCCAAGCAATAGTTGACACCAGTACCAACGCCATATCTGGGCCGTATTCAGAAGTTTTTAAGATAAACCGGTTAATTGGGGCCCGATATATCATGAAAGGACGGTATCAGGTACGTAGTGTTTGTGTTATTTGTACCTTTGTTTATAACAAAACGTAATTTTATTTTTAGGTGGCTTGTGAAACGATAAACAAATTACCAGAACTAACTTTTGTAATTGGTGGGAATCCATTTATTCTACATGGAAGAGACTATGTACAACAAGTAATTTATTTAATTTATTGTTTATTGCTATTTTACTAATTGTTTTATGAATTTATAGGTGTCTTATAAATCATTTACTTTATGTCTGTCGGCGTTTACGAGTTCCAAAACAAAATCACAAGAATTTTGGGTGTTGGGCGGAGCATTTTTGACAGAATATTATAGTATATATAATTTAGAACAGAATCAAATTGGATTTGTGAAAGCTGCCTAATTTATTCTTACATAATATCACATTTTATATTTTATATGTATAATTTTATCCATACTTACTTTATTATAATGCATGAACAAAACCTGTAACATTTTAATCAAGTTTACAAATAAAAGAAAAATTTCTGAACATATATATTTTTATTTCACTTAACCTAATACACATAACATTATAGGATAGTCCACATTTTTATGCTTATTCCCCAAACATAAAAATGCGTTCTATTTACAGAAAAGTAACAGTAACAGAGAAAGGAGAGTCAGTAACGTCCGTTAGGGGCTGACGGAAGAGCTGAGCATGTTGCCAAGCGCAGTTGCCCTGGCCCCCGCTGAGACGAGCCGCCACTGTCACGTTGTCTGCCCCACTAAAGTCTTCTGTTTCCAAGGAACCTAGTGAACATTCACACATACACAACTAAAGAAAAAACAACACATAGACACAACAAAAGGAAAACAACACAAAGACACAACAAACGAAAAAACAACAGATATACACAACAATCAAAATGACATAACAATCAAAATGACGCAACAATCAAGATGACGCAACAATCAAACTGACGCAACAATCCATCAATGACAGTGTACAGTAGACAATTATTGTTGTAATCAAGAAAACAAAAAATATTGAAGACATTATTGTTGTAATCAATAGAAATATTCAGAAAATTTATTCTTATTAGTTTGGGGGCAAAATTGCCCTAATAAACGTTTGTTGGCTAATTATTTTTGTTAATTTTTTATGTATATAAGGACGTATATGACGATCCATGTCATTATGACGTACTATTATTATTAGTAGTAATAAATTTTGATTTCTAATTTATTGATTATTGACCGACTTGCAATACTATGCCAATGCTATACATGAAGTAGAACATGTACAGTACTAATCTTTAATAAAAATCGGAGTGCTTGCTTCTGGCCACATGAGTCCTGGGTTCAAATTCAGGTTATATAAATTTTGCACGTCTTGATTTGGATTGGTACCTACTCTCGTCGTCGTCACCATTCTCAGTGTCCCGACTGGTGGTTGTTATAAGAGCTTGCGCGTAAGGATTAGATGGAAGAACATTCAAATTTTGACAACAAACTGTCCGATTTTATCAAATTGTAAATATTGTACTTCATGACATAGCAATGGCATAAGTCACTATGTGGTTTGGCTTTAAATCATTCAAAACGATGGTTAAAAATTGTGACAAAAATGACACATTCAACAAAGGGAACCTACTTGAAAAATTCATTGTTTTGTGTCCGCAAGAAAGAGTCAAACAAATTTGGCCATTTTCAAAAGTCTGGTTCAGGCAACGTACACTAACTTTCCTAATTTTCCTTCCAGCCGCAGAAAATCGCCATTCAATAACCCCTTCCGCTGAAGACTCTACAAAACAATAGATCAGAATTTCCCTAAACTTGGCATCAAGTCAATCCTAACCTTCCCTAGCCAAGTAGACCATTTTCCAGTCTTTTTCCTCTTTTCTCAACAAGCCACTGGCTCGAGCGACACCGTTTTCCCATTTTTGAACAGTTTCAAGAACCTTATGGTTTAAGGTTCTTTCGTAACAGTCCCGAACAACTGAATACCGGATGGTCATCTGACCTGAATTCAGCTCCGCATCAGTTGGAGACCAGATTTTTTCGTTGGTGACTTTTGTTTCTCCTCTTTGTAGTCTCCATGACAACGAACCAGAGGTGCGACCTTGGTTATCGGCTTCAGATGTTTTTCTACAAATATTTTAATGTATAAAATGTTTAACTATATTAGGGGAACGTACTTTTCAATCATAAGTTCTACCAGTTCCATAGCAGTTCTTTTGGCAAGATAATTTCGTCTTGCCGTACCAAAACGTATACGTTGCCTCAAATCTCGTAAGTGGACCACACAATTTAACAAATCAATTTCATTGCAATTGTTTCTATTTTTCAAAGTTTCTGAATGGTTTACTGAGTACCTCCAAGTAACGTCTTGTAAATCGTCATGACTGTAAGCTATTACGTAAGATAATTTCTTTCTCCAACCAGTTTCGTAAATCAAAGGTTGGTCACATATATTTTCACAAGGATCAGTGTGCAACCACCGTTTTTGTGCAACAGAATAAACTTCAGTCCATGCATGATCCGTTGAGTCGCATATCAAACGAGCTTCCCACTTTAAAGCTCGGCACAAAAGCGTAAAAGCTGTGGCCCACTCACCGCAACGGCCGCGTTGGGCGATCCAAGCTCTACTTGGATCGGAATGGCGTTCGAAAGGTGTCATGTGACTGCAAGTTTTGTCTATACATCTGAACATTTCGATTCTGTCAGCCCCTGTACTATTTATGAGTCTCTCGTCTTCACTTGAGTGGGAGAATTTTGTTTGGGAATCACATTTGTCGCATTCGGGAGAGTCTACCCATTCCATCCAATTTTTGAACCAGTCTAAGACTTCTAGTAACAGCATTTCTTGGATGCTTACGTTTATGTCGTCTTGACCATCTATAATAATTATTGAGTTGTAAAAAGCTCTGACTGATTTGAGATTGCACTGGAGACCTTTGGAATTCTAGTTTAAACGTAGTAAAGTAAATCATTTTATAAAAAATCTAATGTGGCCTAATTCTGCTCATTCTACTAATCTAATAAATAATTACCTACATATCAAATTTAATAGTTTCATGTAAATGTAAACCAAGATGTAGACGACTTCAAAAAATGTCACTGTCATCAAAATTCAAACAGACCTCATCGTGAAAATAGTTAATACCTATTATAGAGACCCTGAAACGTGCTTATTCACCAAAAAATCATACTCGAAAATTTTGACCCATTACAATTAATATATGAGGCGAGAGATAAAAACTGGTAAGGGATATTAGAATTAATTTTTTTTAAACTATCTACGTTATTGGTTAACAATCTATGATTTTTCTTAATTTATATATTGCAGGAATTGATAAACAAAGAATACATTATGTAAAAGTCGTACATAATGCTCATCATTGGAATGAATGGCTATGGAAATAAATGTTCAGAGCATAGTAGAAATTGCATTCGACAGAGTGATTCTAAATCTAAAAGTCGTAGAAAGTAATGTTTAATGTCTAAAAATGTCATTTGTAAATCTTTTTTTACAGTATTTCCTTTTAAATTAGTTAATCCAATTTGATTGTACAGTAATAACTTCTTCAAAATAACATCTTAAATAACTTTCCCAGAAATTCCATTCAATAGAGATAAATATCGAGTATTTGAATCACAATCGTTACCGTTTTTTATAATAGTTTTTGTCTAGATGTACAAACGTTTTACAATATAAGTTGGTAAAGATCATTCCTAAGGTGATATAAGACGATATTTGACTGTTAGATCAGCTTTTTATTTATAATAATTTATTATATCTTATATTATTATATATTATTATTTATATTCATATCAAAAACATTTTCTGTAGTGTTTTTTGTCTGGATGTACAAACTTTTTACAATATAAGTAGGTAAAGATCATCCTTAAGGTACCACAAGACGAAATTTTGAGTGTTCAGATCAGCGATCTAGATCAATTTGTGTGATCTAGACAAATAAATTTGATCATGATGTTAAAAAGATCAGATTTTTTTCTACGGAAGTTAAAGTTAAAACTGATTCGTTGTAAATTGAAAATTTTGTAATTTAATCTAATTTCTTTTAATTTCCTACCACATCTGATTCGGTGCCTTTACTATATGGAATCGAGTAAATGAAAATGAAATACAAACTGCAATGAGCAATAAACTTCTGATTTCCAAAGGTCCCAGTTCAAATCCAATATCAGTCAAAGATTATTCAAACTCTCTTAACTCCGCTTAAGGGCGTTTGTGTAACATCAACGAACAGAGACATCTAGGGGTACGGAAAACATACCTTGTCTGACCGCTTTCTGCAAAGCTCTCATCCGTTCCTGCGCCCGGAATTCGAGCGTAGCGAGCGGCACGTCAGCCAGCACTGCTGCGTGCAGTGCGCTGTCTTCGTAGCGGCCCATCGACGAGAACTTTCGAGCGATTGATGACAAAAATGCATTTGCGTACATCTGAAGAACACAAAGTCAATGAGTTCTAAATAAAGACAACCGGACTATAGAATGCCTTTAGAAATCAATCGTTTGCCAATGGTTCGAGAAGAAACAAAAGTCATACCAACCCTTAATTGAAGAGGTTTTTTACCCTTTATAAGCTGACCATCATATCCTTTCGTTAATTTTACCTGTAAGATTTACCTAAACAGGTTTTACACTAAATAACATCAAGTTTGTTCTACGTACATCAGTTTTTTTATAGGAATGACGTCTATGGTTTTAACAATATATTTTATGAAATCGTAGTGATTACATTTTTTGTTTGTATTTTGCAAATTGTTTAATATAATTTTGCGATTTCATAAAACATATATTATAATCTCGGCTGTAAAGATATATTTTATTCTATATTTGTAATAAAAATATCCTTATTCTCGATAATAAAATATGAATTACGTCGTTCCTACTAGCAACTATTACAAATTATATTTAAAACTAGAATTTGACGCATTACATTAAGTTTTACAAGAGAAATTATCAATAGACTTTGTATGACCGCCACATCCACCCACTTCCATACAAGTCTATTATTTTTTTATTTTAAATAGTTTTTTCTATTTTTTTTATAGATTTTTCTCAAGGATTGTAACATTACTTTCTTTGTCACTGAGTTTCTTATCAAATATTACATTTTGAGATATAATTTGGGAATATAATTCTGCAATGAAAACTTTATAGCTGATGACTCTTTTTGTAATGTTACAATTTGTTATGTTACATGGTATATGAAGTATTTCATAACCAACTTTGTTGCTGCCATATGAACTTAGTTCATTTTATAATCATATTTTCATATTGTATCATCACTTATGATTCATAAATTTAATATTTCATTACATTTGGCAATCATATAATTTTAGTATGATAAGTAGGAAGAAAACCATTTTGTTCTTTTATGTAAACACGTACCATTGTATTAGAATAATTTTATATTCCAATAAAGATACTCATTTGTATCATTTATGATTGATCTTTTGTATCATAACATGGAAAATATTAAACAAGTAATTATTATAAATTAATATTGTACTGCAATTCGTTTACATTTTTTAATGTAATAACATATAAAAAAAATAAACAAAATGTATGTTTATGACCACCCCAAGCTCAATACATATACGAATTGGCCCAAATGTCAAACTACTGTTGTAGCTTCACCATTTTTTGTTTGCATTTTGCAAATTATGTAATAAATTTAATATAATTTTGCGATTTCATAAAACATGTATTATAATCTCGGCTGTAAAGATATTTTTTTATTCTATAATGAAATAAAAATATCCTTATCGTTAATATTACAAATTATATTTAATACTAGAATTTGGCGCACAATGTTAAGTTTTTGCATATAACAAAAGACATCACTTTAAAAAATTATCAATGGACTTTGTATGACCGCCACATCCACCCACTTTCATACAAGTCCATTGTTTTTGTATATTTTTAATAGTTTTTCTATTTTTTATTGATTTTTCTCTACGATTGTAACATTACTTTCTTTGTCATTGCGTTTCTTATCAAATATTACATTGAGAGATATAATTTGTGAATATAATTGCAATGACAAACTTTAAAGCTGATGACTGTTTTGTAATGTTACAATTTGTTATGTTACATGTGGTACATTAAGACGAAATATTGCATACGCAATTTTGTTGATGTTATATGAACTTCGTTCATTTTATAATTTTCATAATCATAACCACTTATGATTTATGAATCATTTTATTACATTTGGCAATCATATAATTTTAATATAAGTAGGAAAAAACCATTTTGTACTTTTACGTAAACACGTATCATTGTATTAGGACAATTTAATATTCCAATAAAGATACTCATTTGTATCATTTATTATTGATTTTTTGTATCATAACATGGAAAATATTAAACAAGTAATTATTATAAATTAATATTGTACTTCAATTAGTTTACATTTTTTATGTAATGTTATAATATAAAAATAAACAAAATGAATGTTTATGACCACCCCAATATCCCACAACATACACGAATTGGCCCAAATGTCATTTTGTGTTTGCATTTTACAAATTGTGTAATAAATTTAATATAATTTGGCGATTTCATAAATCATGTATTATATTCTCGGCTGTAAAGATATTTTTTATTATATATTTAAAAAAATATCCTTATTATCGATAATAAAATATAAATTACGTCGTTCCTACTAGTAACTATTACAAATTATATCTAAAACTAGAATTTGACGTACTAAATTAAGTTTTGGCATATTACAAGAGAAATAATTTTTTTTAAAATCAATGGACTTTGTATGACCGCCACATCCACCCACTTTCATACAAGTCCATTGTTTTTATTTATTTTTAATAGTTTTTCTATTTTTTTATTGATTTTTCTAAAGGATTGTAACATTACTTTCTTTGTCATTGCGTTTCTTATCAAATATTACATTTTGAGATATAAGTTGGGAATATAATTCTGCAATGACAAACTATATAGCTGATGACTCTTTTTGTAATGTTACAATTTGTTATGTTACATGTGGTACATTAAGGCGAAGTATTGCATAGGCAATTTTGTTGATGTTATATGAACTTAGTTCATTTTATAATTTTCATAATCATAACCACTTATGATATATGAATATTTCTTACATTTGGCAATCATATAATTTTAGTATAAGTAGGAAAAAACCATTTTGTTCTTTTACATAAACATGTATCATTGTATTAGAATAATTCTATATACCAATAAAGATACTCATTTGTATCATTTATAATTGATTTTTTGTAACATAACATGGAAAATATTAAACAAGTAATTATTATAAATTAATATCGTACTGCAATTATTACCTAATGTTATATATAAAAATAAACAAAATAAATGTTTATGACCACCCCAAAAGCCCACAACATACACGAATTGGCCCAAATGGCAAGATACCGTAGTAGCTCCATAATTTTGTGTTTACATTTTACAAATTGAGTAATAAATTTAATATAATTTGGCGATTTCATAAATCATGTATTACAATCTCGACTGTAAAGATATTTTTTATTCTATCTTAAAATAAAAATATCTTTATTGTCGATAATAAAATATAAATTACGTCGGTTCTACTAGTAACTATTACAAATTATATTTAAAACTAGAATTTGACGTACTAAATTAAGTTGTTGCAAATTACAAGAGAAATAAATTTAAAAAAATTATCAATGGACTTGTATGACCGCCACATCCACCCACTTTCATACAAGTCCATTGTTTTTGTTTATTTTTAATAGTTTTTCTATTTTTATTTTTTATTTTTCTAAAGGATTGTAACATTACTTTCTTTGTCATTGCGTTTATTCTTTTTGTAATGTTACAAATTGTTATGTTAGACAGTTCATGAAGTATTGCATACGCAATTTTGTTTGTGCTATATGAACTTAGTTCATTTTATAATTATATTTTCATATTGTACGAGTATCATAAACACTTATGATTCATAAATTCAATATTTCATTACATTTTGCAATCATATAATTTTAGTATGATAAGTAGGAAGAAATCCATTTTGTTCTTTTATGTATTAAACATGTATCATTGTATTAGGATAATTTTATATACCAATAAAGATACTCATTTGTATCATTTATTATTGATTTTTTGTTTCATAACATGGAAAATATTAAACAAGTAATTATTATAAATTAATATTGTACTGCAATTCGTTTACATATTTTTATGTAATGTTATAATACAAAAATAAAAAAATTAATGTTTATGACCACCCCAACATATATGACTTGGCCCGAATGTCGAGCTACTGTTGTAGCTATCATTTTGTGTTTCCATTTTACAAATTATGTAATAAATTTAATATAATTTAGCGATTTCATAAAACATATATTACAATCTCGGCTGCAAAGATATTTTTTATTCTATATTAAAATAAAATATCCTTATTGTCGATAATAAAATATATATATTACGTCGTTCCTACTAGTAACTATTACAAATTATATTTAAAACTAGAATTTGACGAAAAATTATCAATGGACTTTGTATGACCACCACATCCACCCACTTTCATACAAGTCCATTGTTTTTGTTTATTTTTAATTGTTTTTCTATTTTTTTATTGATTTTTTATCAAGGATTGTAAACATTACTTTCTTTGTCGCATTTATTGTCACTCTTTTGTAATGTTACAATTTGTTATGTTACATGGACTTGGCATTTATATCACGAAGTATTACATACGCAATTTTGTTGATGTTATATGAACTTAGTTCATTTTATAATTTTCATAATCATAATCACTTATGATTTATGAAATATTTTATAACATTTTGTAATCATATAATTTTAGTATGAGAAGTAGGTATATAAACCATTTTGTTCATTTATTATAGATTTTTTGTATCATAACATAACATGGAAAATATTAAACCAGTAATTATAAATTAATATTGTATTGCAATTCGTTTACATTTTTTATGTGATGTTATATAAAAAAAAATAAAAAAATGTATGTCCATGAACCCGCAACCACTCCTACATACACATATATTTTTTTACCAAAACAATAGATGCATCTTTTGTTTTTTATTCGACTTTCAAATATTTAGAAATTGTCACAAATGATTTAAAAAGTTAAATAAAATCATGAAAACTTTTCATTTGAAGCATTTCAAAATATATACGTTGAGGTTATATTTTGAGTGCATTTCAGTTCAACATTTATATAATCTAATATTTGGTACCTAATTAACATTTATATACTCTTACGCTGTGATTGTAACATCAAGACCATTGTTTAAAAATATGACTAGATTTTTAAAACACATTTAAAATTTTATAAACACTAAACAGTTATAATTGACAATTCACACACTAGACACTAGACAGTTAGACACTAATTAAAATGACACGAAACACTGAGATTTATATATAATTGCAATAAAATAACTTTACAAATTAAACACAGCACTCATATTTTAAAACTAAGAACATTAGATACTGTAATGTTTTAGATTTGGAAAATGTTTATTATTTTGTAGAATAACACGTTGAATTTACAGCCATATTGATAATACCAATATTTTGGAACAAATAATATTTTTCAAATAACAGTTGAACTTATTTTACAATTAAACTGATTTTTAAATTATTCTTTCAACTAAGGCACGTATTCATGTTCACAAATTTTTCTGAATCGATAACCACTAAAATTATTTTTAACTTGTCTGAACTGAGCAAAAATATATGCAGTTTTAAAACCGATAATATTTTTCATTCCTCTTGATGGAAACAACTTTATATTGTTTAAAAGGTTTTTTGAACTTCAATATTATTTTAAAAATAATTTCATTCTTTGAAATATTTAGTAAATATGTACAATTTTTTGTTCCTTTATCTTGTTTTATAATAAAATAAAATAATATAATATGAAAAATTGTTTTAATTATATAAAAATTGATATTAATTTAATTATTGTTTAAAACATTTACATTTTAATTTATATGTACCTAATTTAAGCAAATCAATTATGAAATCATTGTACAATATATTTAAAATCTATTGTTAAAAGAACATTTATACCTATACATTTTCTCTAACTTTCCAATTTCCAATTTTCTGTTTTAAAATAAATCGTAAATATATTGTTATAATAAAAATTTGATTGCTTTATTTGGTATTTTACCTGAAAGTTAACTACTGAAATAAATCAACTTTTAAACAATTGTTTTTCTTTGGAAAATATTATGTTTTTTGTTAATATAAATATTATAGGTACCTAGATTATACATTTTCATGAAATTTTTAAAATTATATTGTGAAAGTTTTAAATATTTTTACATTAACAGATTGCGTAACATTTCGAATTCAGTACTTAAATTTCTTGCGATGAATAATCGGAAGATCCATCTTCCGAATACACTCAAGAAATTACTATCTAATCTAAAACATACATAATTTTTTTCGTAGTACCATATTTTTGTTTATCTAATCAAAATATATTTTTTTATAAATCAATTTTAAAATAGAATATTTTTTATTTTCCCGTTATTTTGAACATTTCTTAAGTTTCGTGTAATATTTGTGGGATCAAATTATTTTTACATAAAAACCATTTTAAATAATTTGCTCCAATAAGTCCAATTTGGATCTTTTTTAATATTTCTAATATTTGGAACAATATGAAATATATTCGTATCTTCTATTTCTGAGTACCTAATTAAATTATCACTTAATATAAAATCAAATCTTAAAATAAAATATTTGAGAAAGTTCAATTTTTAATATGTTCTGTAGACATTTCTGAAATTATTTTCGAATCAAACTTGTTGTATATTTACAATAATTATTTTATTACTTTGCATCCCCTTTCATGGTTTTATTCTCATCCATTTTATAATAAAATTATTCATTCATTTATTATAACTGAGTTCTACTGTATCGTATGTAATTCGTACATAACAAGAAATTATATTACATTAAAATTAATGATATTCTCATTCATTGACGAGTTTATAAACGAAACTATTTTGTTTCATAATAATTACATTATGTTCTACAACCATAATTTATTTTAAAGTTTAAAATACTAACACCTTAACTTATTTTGTCCATTATTTAGCAATAATCGAATACAAAATAAAATACTTTAAGTCTTTAAGTAGTACTATTAAAACTTAGTGACTTTTTATGTCATAACATTTAGCACAATTAGAAGCTAATATATTCTACATTTGACAATTCAGTAATTTGTTTTTTATATAAATATTATTTTATTTCAATAATTAAACATTGCATGTATAGGTGTAGCAGGCGATTTTATCATATAACAATAGGAATTAACACCAAACATTTATTATTATTTTATGTATCCTAAAACAATGCTGTATCTATTGTACTTTTTTACCCAAACGATGTAGCATTATTTTCATTTTTTAACCAGAATAAAGATAATACTTAATAGTGATAGAATAGCTTATGCATTTTGTGAAGATTTTGAATTTTTGCTTTTCCACAGTAGTTTAATAATAACTATTGTGACTACAATAAAAACTGGCATTTTAAACTACCTAAATATCTTTACAACTACCTATAAATTTAAAATTATTTTAATTTTACCATATTACCTCACCGATGAAACATGTTTTGAATAGACATTTTACTGCTTATGTTTTGCCGCATCAATTTAATAATAAGTATTTAGATTTTAATAATCATTATTTGGACTACCATAAGGACTGGTATTTACAACTGCCTAAATATAAAATTACCTTCTATTTTTATTTGAACATATAACGCACCGATGACAATTTACTTAAATAGGTTGTACATGTTATTGTGGTTTAATAAAAAATAATAACTATTTGGACTACAATACGGATTGACACTTTCAACTGCCTAAATTTCTTAACAACTATAAAATTTAAAGTTACTTGTACGTTGCACATCTATTTATATTTTAACCACACCGATAATAAAACTCTTAAATAGATATTAAAGCTTTTCAATAGTAGTTTAATTATAACTATTTGGATTACAGCATAAAGAAATTAATTCATGGTAAAAGAAAACGTTAATATAAGTTTGTTAGAGCATAGATAGAAAATTAATTACAGAAAACATTTATCGACATATATTGTACATAAATACACGCTAAATCTTTTGAATAAGTATTACTTGTTATTGTACATAAAACACAAACACAATTATTTTTTATTCATTCCCGATTCAGTTATTTTCAGAAATGAATTTTCTATTACCATTATTACGTCAATATTGTAACTTGCAACGAATATATTATATTTCACAACACACAAAATTGTTTTTCTTCAAACGTTGAAAAGTTACACATTTTATAATTAGATCATTACATGTTTTTGGCCGGCAGCAAAAGTAAATTTAAGGGCAATTTTCGCAAGAAGCACATTTTTAAACCACTGGATTGTTAATGTTTATTTTATAATGAATAACTAAGTTAGCTATGAATAGAATAAAATTAAATTTTAAGTATGCAACAATTTATGAAATTCTGTTTGAAAACAGTGACTTAGTTTTGTTTAAAAAACCTGGAAACTAAAATTGCGAACTATGAAAAAAAAAATTCAGACACGTGCCATTAAAATATGCACGAAGTTTGGCATCTTAAAACGTGTAAATTTTAATACTAATGTTTATATTTATAAACAAAAGTATCCAAAGCAACTAAATATCATACTTTTTTTTTCAAAGCCATTGTTGAATATTATTTTCACCTTCTTTTTGCAATTAAGGTACATAACATAATGTTAGAAGAAAAAATAATATGTGCCAATCTCCTTGAAACACAATATACTATTTTATAAATAAAATTTCTTAAAAGTTATAATTTATCTTTAATTAACAGTAATTTGTCCAATGTAACAATTTTTAAATAGTTTCCATATTGCAATATACCTAATATAATATTTATGTATATTTTGCAACACCTAAAAAGGTATTTATAATTTTCCATGACAAAAATTTGTTAAAACATTGTAATAGGTATTTTTTGTAAAAGTAGTACCAAAATCTGTATTTTCATTTCACAATTAATATTTCTTTTAATTTATTTCTACCGACCATTTTTCAGTATTGTAATAAATATTACATATTTGTGTTTTTCCTACGAAAGTGTGAAGGCAAATTTATTTAAAAGTACATTTTTTATAACTTTTTTAAAAGGGGAAACACACATGGCTTTAGGAACCGAGCCTATCACCCAGCACATAGTATTCAATTAATTCAAATTTTAGACAAACACAACATAATGCTCTTCAGTGGGATTCGAACCCACGACCTCGCCAGCCGATCGGACTACAATGAGTTTCGGTACGTTATCGTGGCCGCTTTTTCATAAATTTTAATAATTTTGCTGAATTTTAAATTGTAAATTAACAGGACGGTCAAACCTGTCAGAATATTTTTGACTGAGGCAAAAGTTTGGATTCACAATTGCCGTAAAAAGTACTTTCATCACGAAAATTAATTGTTTTTATAATAAATCACACCATAAATACAAAATAACAAAAATGAACCGTCAGGATTTATGTATGGGTATTGTTTTCAACAATATTTTTTCTTAAATTTGTTGTTCAATTATAATTTATAAATTCATTATTTTGAATATTTCACATTTTCGTAGAAAAAATAGTATGTAACACACTTGCAGAATGGGTCATTGAAAACCTCGTATGATAGGAGAACTCGCTATCGCTCGTGTTTCAATTTTCACACTAGTTTTTTAATGAAGTTTTTTCCGCACTTGTATTACAATATACTGTAGATACATTCCTACATTTATTTCTAATCTAAAAATGAGCCGATGTAAATGTGCGGATTCTATAAAGGCTTTTTAATTTATAAATAAATAACTTGCCTCATTTTGAAATTTAACAAATAATATTGACATTATATTATTACTTACTTACTTAATCTTAATCCTAATTTAATCCATCTGATAGAATTACCTTTACAGCAGAAATAAACTTTTGTTCCATTTGCTGCAATAGGTATAATAATGACGAAAATGAGTAAAATTTTACACATTTATTTGTATTTCTATATTCTATATTTGTACAAGCCACTTCACATCAACCAATAATTCCGTTTCTTTTACGAGAATTTATTTCAAATATACGTTTTTAATTCAATATAAGTGTCTTATTTTGAAGTTTAACAAATAATATTTGTAGTATATTATTACTTATTTACTTAATTCTAATTCTAATCCTAATCGGCAACTGTTTTAAGATTTACCTTTACAGCAGAAATAAACTTTTGTTCCATCTGCTGCAATAGGTATAATAATTGTATGACAAAAATTAGTAAAATTCTACATTGATTTGTATTTCTATATTTTATATTTGAGATATCCACTTCACAACAGCCAATATTTGCATTCCTTTTAAGATAATTCATTCAAATATAAGTTTTTAATTCAATATAGATTATTATTTTGAAATTTAAAAAATAATGTTGGTATTATATTATTACTTATTTTATTAATCCTAATCTTAATGCCGGCTTTAGTGATACAAATTGCAGATTGCGTTAAAATTGATTTACCTTTAAGCAGAAATCTGCTGAAATAGGTATAATAATTATATGAAGAAAATTAGTAAAATTCTAGACATTTATTTGTATTTCTATATTTTATATTAGTACTATCCACTTCGCAACAACAAATATTTCCACTTCTTTTGCGAGAAATCATTTCAAATATACGTTTTTAATTCAAAATTGATAACTGATAGTTGGCTTATATATCCATACTCTGTTTCTTAAAACCACCACGTTCGGCGCTAGTGTACAGTAACTAATTTTTTATCGTTAAGGACATCAAACACTTATTTTTTGTGAGTAATAGCGACTTAATTTTAAACACCAACTTAGTAGGAATATGTATACTAATGGAAACGATGACCTAAACATAGATTTATTTCCTATTAATCTAGTGTCGGGATTTGAACCCACGGACACACTAGATTTTACTGACGATGGCTTGCACGGTGCAAGCTCCTTGTTACAACCACAAGCCGGTGCCCGATAGCATTGTGGTTGCCAAGTTAATTGTGTCCCAACTTGGAATGGTGACGAGAGTGGGTACCAATCCAAGCCAGGATGTGGAAATTTCCAACCTGACCCGGATTCGAACCCACGACCTCTGTAGCACACTGTGCTATCCCGTCGTAAATGTTAGATAAACTTTCATTTGTATTTTATACGAGTAAATAACAAGTCGTTATGACAACGAAAACATAATTAGATAAGAAAAAAATATATTTTAAATATTTGATATTTGGTTATTTGTCATAAATAATCATCTTCAAACCTAATATTTTACATATCCGGTATATATTTTGAATATCTGTGATATCTAGAAAAAAAAATTGATATTGTTTTCCATATTTTAGTCAAGAAAAAATCATACACTTTTCAAATACGTTTTTTCATTCTAGTAACTTTAATTACGTTTGCCTAAACATTTCTCGATGATTTTGTTTTAAAATTAAAATCATGTCCACCAAAACAAGTATTAAAAATATTTTTCGCCAAAAAATTGATATTTAATAATTAATAATAGGTATATAAACCCTGGCAACTAAAATAATAAGTATTATATTTAAGTTGCTATAGTAACATTTATTTTTATCGTTAATAAACGACATTACTATTCTACTTTTATGTCTGTTACATATGTTTTACAGCAGAAATATTTTTATTCCATTTGCTGCAATATAATTATATGACGAAAATAAGTAAAAGATTTATTTGTACAATGCATTTCACAACTACATTCACTTTTCTTCCGTGAATTGAATTCAAATATGTATGTTTAATTCAATATAGATAACTGACAGTTATCTTGCTCTGCTGGTCATATCTACCACTTTCGGCACTAGTGTGCTTAATATATCGTAAAGGACATGAAACACTTAATGTTAAACATCATTTCAGTAGGAATTTTTATAGTTATAGTTTTATTGGCTTATTTCTAATTCTAGTGTCGAGATTTGAACCTACGGACACAGTAGATTTTTCATTAATGGTATAAGCGTTCTATGGATTTAGATTAAGAGCAAGTCCCTTGTTACAACCACAAGCCGGTGCCCGATAGCATTGTGGTTGCCAAGTTAATTGTGTCCCAACTTGGAATGGTGACGAGAGCGGGTACCAATCCAAGCCAGATGTGCAGATTTCCAACCTGGCCCGAATTCGAACCCACGACCCGTCGTCGCATGTACTATATAATTATGCAAGTTATGATATTTATTAAACGTCTCAATACGTTTATTATATAATTGTTTATCCTCTACTATCTTCTGGAATAATAATATCTTTGTAAATAAAATTTATACATTTCTTATGTCTAACATATTCCGGTTGTTTATTCTTATAAATTTTAGTTAAACAAATAATTTTGTATGACATTATTTACTATTTTATCTTAAATGCTTAAATTAAATTGATAAAGAATTTTGAAAACACATTTTTTGTTATATCATTCTAGGTAACTTTAATACGTTGGCCTAAACATTTCTTGATAATATGCTTTAAAATTAAAGTCATGTCCGTCAAATACAAATATTAAAAATATTTTTTGCCGAAAAAATTGTTATTTTCCCAAAAGTCCCGGGACGGCTATAAGTTTTCAACGAGTGAAAATTTGGGCATCATTAAAGAGTCATAAAAACTACATTCTTAAATAATTTAGAACTTCCATGCACCGTGGAGTTTTTTTTACAGAATGACCACTCCAACATTTTTAAACAGCAACCCTTGTCGAGTTTCACCTTATTTTAAAGGTAATAAAAAAAGAAACACATTCCAATGAATCAAATCCCGATATTTTAATTCTTTCAAAGAATTTAATTTTGATTAATTTTAATGTTGCACGTTTATTACGATTTTTATAACAAATGTTCAAATTGTCGACCTTCTTCGGTTTCACAATGACCGAAATGAACCTCAAATATTAAATTTTTTTTGCACTTCCGGGACTAAAACTCTTCTTTAGTCTTTATTTTTAGGGACTAAGGTTCTTAATTTGATCCCAAGGAATTATTTTTCATATTTAATCTCGCTGTCAAGAAATTGAATTAATTATTCCCGTTGTCAAGTAAATACGTGCTATTTGTTACAGAGTATCTATGGTAACAATATAAATATTTGTCATAAAATTTACTGTCAAAATTGCAAAATGTGTATTCTTTTAAACTATTTTGCATTCATTTGAGGATGAAGTGCAAAAAATAGCGTATATACCACAGGACTAAAGTATCTTTAATCCCTCAGGTGATTATTTCCCTCACCTTCGGCTCGTGAAATAAACTTCACCCTCAGGATTAAATCATGCACTTTAGTCCCTCAATATATAATATACTATTTCTTCACTCGTTCAAAACTTAAGCTCCGTCCCGGAACTTTTGGGAAACCCTGTATAAACCCTGGATCTAAATAATAAGTACCTACCTATTATATTTAAGTTATGCTATAGTAACATTTATTTTGATCGTAATAAATATAAACTAACTACATATCTTTGTGTATTTAACGTAGTATGCCTATAGTAACATTAATTTATTATCGTAAAGAAAAAAAACTTAATGTAAACACCATTTCAATAGGTATTTTTTATAATTTTTTGGCTTATTTCTAATTCTAGTGTCGGGATTTGAACCCACGGACACACTAGATTTTACATTACGAGTAGAGTGACTGTTTGCAAGCCCTTTGTTACAACCACAAGCCGGTGCTTGATAACATTGTGGTTGCCAAGTTAATTATGTCCCAACTTGGAATGGTGACGAGAGAGGGTACCAAACCAAATTATATTCCAGAAACATATAAATACCAAAACCAATTTATAAAAATTTGTTCCTATCAACTGCATATTATATTAAATATTTCTTTACTCTTAGAATTTTTAGTAAAACAATTAATTTTGTATCACATATTAACTATTTTACCTTAAATTAATTAGAATCTCATGAGTTTAACCTTTACAGCAGAAATTAACTTTTGTTCCATCTGCTGCTAATAGGCATAATAATTATATGAAGAAAATTAGTAAAATTTTGCACATTTATTTGTATTTCTATATTTTATATTTGTACGATCCACTTCACAACAGCCAATATTTCCAATTCTTTTACAAGAATTTATTTCAAATATATGTTTTTAATTCAAACTATATTATTTTGAAATTTAGCAAATAATATTGAATTATATTATTACTTACTTATTTAATCTTAATCCTAATATATGCGATCTGATAGCTTTATCTTTGCAGCTGAAATAAACTTTTGTTGCATCTGCCGCAATAGGTATAATAATGACGAAAATTAGTAAAATTTTACATTTGTATTTCTATATTTTATATATAATGCACTTCACAATAACTAATATTTCCATTACTTTTACGAGAATTTCTTTTCAAATATGTTTTGAATTCAGTATAGCTAACTGACAGTTAGGTTATATATCCTACTCTGCTTCTGAAATTTACCACTTTCGGCGCTGATGCCTTCATAACATTCATTTTTTATAGTAAAGGACACCAAACACTTAATTTTTTTGTGAATAATTACTTTAACGTCCGAATTCTGCATTTTAAACACTAATACTGTACCAATAGAAATTATTACCTAAACATAGACTTATTTTAAATTAGTCTAGTGTCGGGATTTGAACCCACGGACACACTAGAATTACAGCGCTTGAACCTCCGGCAACTTAATTTTAAACACCAATTTAGTAGGAATATGTATTAATAAAAACGATTACCTAAACACAGACTTATTTCAAATTAATCTAGTGTCGGGATTTGAACCCACGGTCACACTAGATTTTACATTTACATCGTATGATATTGTGCAAGCCCCTTGTTACAGCCACAAGCCGGTACCCGGTAGCATTGTGGTTGCCAAGTTAATTGTGTCCCAACTTGGAATGGTGACGAGAGCGGGTACCAATCCAAGCCAGATGTGGAAAGTTCCAACCTGACCCGAATTCGAACCCACGACCTTTGTTACGAAAGCCAGTGCATTTGCTATCCCGTCGTAAATGTAAGATATCAACAGATGATATTCATTACATTTATGTATTTTATAAAGTTCAAGTCGTTCGAGTCTATTCACATAAAATACATGTTCACAATATTTAAAAAATTGATATTCTAATAATTATACCCTTAATAATAAGTTGTCCTATAGCATCATTTATTTTTATCCTAAATAAAGGACCTTAATATTCTACTTTGTGTATACACGCCTCACATGACATTTACAGCAGGAATAAATTTTTATTCCATCTGCTGCAATATAATTATATGACGAAAATTAGTAAAATATTTATTTGTAGAACGCACTTTACAACTCATATTACCACTTCTCCTCTGACAATTCAATTTAAATATAAGTTTTTGACTCAATATAAATAACTGATAGTTATCTTTATATCCGTCAGTGGCGTAACGTCATAGTGTTCAAGGTGTTCACCGCACACCCAGAGTAAAATAATAATAAAAATATTTTTATATGCCTCCGGTCGGCATCGCTAGTTTTCCATATCTCAAAATCCGCCAGAAACTCTTTGTTGCCAGCCTAGGCCGGCAAACAACCGGAAGTTATAGGTTGGCATCTTGACATTACTACAGTCGTCAAGCAGATGTCAATTTTATGCGTTGAATATTTTTTATACAAGAATTAACAAGATTTTGACAAATTTTAGACGTAAATCGTTAATTGAAACGGAAATAAATATATTTTAAGCTCAAATGCAAGTATTCAGTGCACAATTTTTTAGGTTATGTATAATTATTTTATATTTTTGTAATGAAATCGGCACATAAAATATTGTGTATTACACGTCCAGAAACTGTTATGCTAGTGTTCGTAATTTGCAAGCCTCGCCTGTGGCTCGGCGTGTCAAAAATACTCGCTCTTGCAAAAGGTCAGTTTCTGGCCTTGTGATACAAATAACTATTTATTTATATGCATTTCAAAGTAAAGCTCATTTTAAATAGAGAATATTTCACAAATTTTTACCTCTCGCCTCATATTCTATAAGAGAGGTATTGTAATGGGTCAAAATTTTCGAACATTTTTGGTGGATAAGCACGTTTCAGAGGGTCTCTACAATACGAATTTAAGATTTTAAATAATTTCTTTTAAAAGATATAAATTATTTAAGATTCCATGACGCAGATAGTATAGGGCGTGGTTTGTTTCATATGGAACGTTGTTATTGGCCCTTAAAGTTTTGCGCGATGGGAAAAAATAAATAAAAAGAAGAGACATGATGCGGCAGAGAATGTAACTAAAATCTGTCTTGCATTATTTGATTTTATTTTATACTTCTAACTGCTACAAAATATGCTTTTTAGCATAGCAAGACAACTTTCTAATATAAAGTACATAAATAAATTGTTTTTTCTACTCCTGTTATTAAAACATCATATTTATAACGAACTGGTTTCCATGGCGCTAAATAACATTTTAAACACACCTCGACAAGCCGTGGTTTTGGTCCTTTTTAGTAACGGGCTGAACATACCAACTCACATATTAAGCACGGGTGAAGTTGGCTCCTATATTTGACATTTAATTTTTGTGAAAAACTAATGGTAATTAATGATTTATTTCAATAATTGTCAAATTTTAACCAGATAACAGTGAAATACACTTGCCTAAGAAGAATTTTGTAGCTATGTATAATATCATTATGATTTAACCTAAAAATATTATAAATGAAATATTTCATATTTATGAATTTATGCTGTGTAATTTGTGGTCGTAGAAAAAGTATAGTATGTGACTCGTTTATAAACTCTCTAGATACTCGTTTTTTTTACACTCGCTGCGCTCGTTCCTAAAAAACTCGTGGCTAAAATGACGTTTATAAAACTTGATACATAATATACTATTAAGGAAAATGTAACTGAAACAAACTGAGTGCCTGGCGTCACGACTAAATACCAGACTTTAAAAAATCATATCTCGCTTAATAAGCGGAATTTTTACATCGCGTTTTCACTAATCGTCATAGTTTCTTATATAGTTTTTTAAAACTAAATAATACAGTTCAGGAGCCTATTGTAAGAGTACAATTAATGTACAAATAATTTTTGTATTCGTATTGTAAATTCATTATAATAATAATTGTATTAAATAAAAATGTGTTATCTTGATTTATATATTTTTTGCACCCCTACCAAGAAAGTCACGCTACGCCACTGACATCCTTACCCTGCTTGTCAAATCTACCACTTTGGGCGCTAGTGTACAACATTCACTTAATGGTAAACACCACTTAAGTAGGAATTTTTATAGTGCTTAGAAACGATTACTTAACATTTGCTAATTTCTATTTAGCATAGTCTCGGGATTTGAACCTTCTAGAGGTTATGACCGTAGACTTGCCACTTGGAGTGCAATTTATCATACAAGCAAGCCCCTTGTTACAGCCACTAGCCGGTGCCCGATAGCATCGTGGTTGCCAAGTTAATAGTCCCAACTTGGAATGGTGACGAGAGTGGGTACCGATCCAAGTCAGAAGGGAAAATTTCCAACCTGACTCGGATTGGAACCCACGACCGGAGGTCTATCCCGTCGTATGCATGTTATATCTACTCGCACGTTATGAGTTATGGAAAACCATTTATGGTTTGTTATATAATTACTTATCCTATTTCAATCTCTGCAAGTTAAAATACCAATTAAACGTTTTATTATATAATTGTTTATCCTCTACTACCTTCTGGAATAATAATAATATCTTTGTAAATAAAATTTATACATTTCTTAATATATTTCAAAGTTAAACTTATGTCTAATAACTTGTCCCGGTTGTTTACTCTTATAAATTTTAGTTAAACAAATAATCTTGTATCACATTATTTACTATTTTACCTTATATACGTAGAATTTTCAAGTTTGAAACTAAATTAATAAATGCATTATTTTAATTTACTCAATGACATGTTTTTAAATTTTTTGTTATATTTGAAATTAACCTCAAGTTCTTAAGTATAATTTTAGTACATGAAATACGGGCACCTTTAGGTATTTTACATAATCGAGGACATGTTATAAATAAATACGTATAAATGTATTTAAATTTCTTTGTCTGTTGATATTTTTTTTAAATTAATTAATAAATTCTAACCAAACTTATATTAAATTTAAAGTAGGTACGTACTTAATGATTTCCATATTCATATTATATAATATTTGGTTTAAAAAACTAAATTGAAATAAAATGTATATATTGAACCAGTGAGCTCAGTACTATGTACCTGGAAGGCGCTGTAGCGCACCACAAACAGCAGCAGTGAGGCAAGTTAAGAGAGAAACAGACTTATAGCGTACAGCATTTGCGAAGCATCTCCATCACTGTCTAACTTATGTAAATTACTTCACGCGCGCGTCCTTTCCAGGTACGTAGTAGGAAGTATTTAACTGAGAAGGGCGACATTTTTGTTGTTTCATTGTATAGATAATTTCAATACGTTTTCCTAAACATTTCTTGGTTATTTTTGTTTAAATTCAAATCCTATCCAGCCAACACAAGTACCATATAATTTTTCGCCGAAAAAGTTGCTATTTAAATAAGTTTTAAACCCTGGTAACTAAAATGCTAGTCTTTTTTTGAAATGTAACAAAAAATATTGGTATATTACATTATTACTGACTTACTTATTATTAAGCAGAACCCTGCGCGAAGTACGAATTCTCGTCTTAGAAAGAGAGGCATAGATGATAAACTACGCTACTGTCTGTTCTACAGAACATCAGCTTCAATATCTGTTATTGTCATGTTGACGTTCGTAGTGTTTTGCTTCGTGTAACGCTGGAATTTTGTAATTGATTGTGATTGAGTTATATTTTAGTTTTGTTTGAAAATTATGTGAAGTGCAGCGCAGCATATACTCGCTAGCTCCGCTTTTGTAAAACGGACAGTACAAGCTCTGTCTTCTCGCGCAGCTCAGGGTCCTAGATATTTGAATTTTACTCTACTATCCTTACTATCTTTTCAACTTTTGTTCCACCTGCAGCTATATAATAATTATGATAAAAATTAGTAAAATTTAACTGCAGTGCATTTTTTTAAACAATTTTTCATATCAATACCCCTATAAGAACATAACCTAGATGCGCAATTGTGGTTTGGAGTGTTCATATATAATGTTTGGTTCAAAAACTTGAAATTAAATATTAAGGGACAAAGTTATTTATTTTTAACTGATAAAGACTTTTAAAAATCAATTTTTGTTGATGTTTCATTGTATAGATAAATTCAATACGTTTTCGTAAACATTTCTTGGTTAATTTTGTTTAAATTTAAATCGTATCCACCAAACACAAGTATCATATAAATTTTTCGCCAACAAAATTTCTATAAAATCTGGAAACTAAACTACATGTCCTATTTTTGAAATTTAGCAAATAATATTGGTATATTACATTATTACTTACTTAGTTAATACTAAAGCCCTTTCCACCTTTGTAGGTGGAGGGCTGCTTTTAATATTAATGAACGGTTGTCTTAGAATACATAATACTGAACAGCAGATATAAACGTTTGTTCCATCTGCTGCAATATAATATTATATGATGAAAATGAATAAAACTTTGCACATTTATTTGTACAACACACTTCACAACAACAAATATATACAATACGAGAATTTACGGTTTTAATTCAATATAGATAACTGTCAGTTAGCTTATATACCTTACTCTGTTTCTCAAATCTGCCACTTTTGGAGCTAGTATACTTAAAAGCCTATTGCATGTCAATAATACGCATTGAAAAACGAGTAATTTTTGTGATGATCTCAATCTAATACTGTTATACGTATGATGTTGAATTTTTGTATGTAGATTAAGAAAGCATACTAAAAGTGCGGAATATTCAAAATCTTTAACTAATGTAATTAGTTTGGCATTAATAATTATACGAAAATCGGCGAAAATTGTACAAGTTTAGATAGAATTTATGGCAATTCTGTTGATTATAGTTTTATTGTTTTTCCGCAATTTTTACATCTATGTTCTACTCATTTTGTCTTTAAACTCAATGATAACTTTATTGTTTATTATTGAGATCCGCACGAAATTCTAGTGTTTAATTCCTTTTTATCTCTAATTGTTGTCGTAACAATATATAGTTTAAATTTTTCAATTCAACAATGCTTTGTCATTACTAATGTAAAATTTCTGATTTTTATTTTGATCAATATAGTATCGTGAATTCTGATTCTATTGCAGCAATATTGCACTCAAGAAGTATAATAACATTCATTTTAATCGTAAAGGACATCAAACATTTAATTTTTTACTAATAATTCTGCGATTCAACTGCTATTTAATTTTAAATACTATTTTATTCGGAATTTGTATAAGAGTATAGAAACGGTTACCTAAACATTGGCTTATTTTTAATTAGTCAAATCTCGGAGTTTAAACCTTCTAAAGGTTATAATACAATTAAATTTAATATATAAGTACTTAATGATTTTGAGTATTCTATAATATTTGGTTCAGAAACTTAATTGCAATAAAATGTAAAGGACAAATTTATTTTTATTAAACTGATAATGTCTTTTAAAACACAACTTTCATTGTTGTTTCATTGCAGGACCGTAGTCAAGTTTTGTAAGGAAGGGCCAATATTTTGTTGGTTCTAGGAACGAAAATGCGCCGTAGGCAAAAAAATTTCACTAAATGAATGCCTTATAATTGAAAGTTACATTTTTTTCAGAGGATGTTTTTCACCTACTCATGTACAAAAATAAATAAGTTATTGTCGGCTAACAGAAACACAGACACTTTTAGAATTCTGGTTCAATCCTCATTAAAATTTATGGTTTGGTTTGGATTCGGAGTCACCATATAATTGCAAGGTACGATGCAGGGTTTGGGATCAAATTTCGTTCGTTACTTGTATAATAAGTAATAATAATAAAATAATTTGAAAATTGGGCGCAACGGTAATATGACGGTGTTTCGAAGATTTAATTCGTATTCCATCGATATTTTTTTGCAAATAAATAATAATTAATTTTCTTTTCTTTTCAGCTCCAGGAAGAGCAAGAGTTTTTTCAGACAAGCCCCTCCTGGCTACGGCCCTGTTTCATTGTATAGATAACTTTAGTAGGAGTACCTTTGGCCAAACATTTCTTAAATTATTTTGCTTTTAATTTTAAATCGCACCCACCAACACAAGTATCATTTTTTTAATTTGATATATTTTAGTCTCTTCGACAAAATTGCTTTTTAAATAATATATAAACCCTGGTAAACTAAAATACTTGTCTTCTTTTGAAATTTAACAAATAATATTGGTATATTAATTATGTACTTAATACTAGAGCTCTTTCTACCGTTTTAGGTGAAAGGCTACTTTATTAATCAACATGACTTGCCATTTTCTTCTTGCAGCAGAAATAAACTTTTGTTCCATCTGCTGCAATAAGATGTAATAATTATATGACGAAAATGAGTAAAATTCTACACATTTATTTGTATTTCCATATTTATTTGTACAACTCACTTCATTACAACTCATATTTCCACTTCATTTTAATTCATTTTAAATAAAGGGTGACGAATTAAGAGTGTCCAGATTTTAAACTGCAATTATCAAAAAAACGAAATAAGTTGGACACCAAATTATTTGTTGAACATTGAAAACGAGTTAAATGCTTAATCCTAAATTAATAATTAATATTTAAAAATGACATCGATCCGTTTGCTTCGATGCATGACTGAATTTGTTCTAATAATGCTTTACACAAGCAATCCTTTGTTCAATCGGCCACCGCTCCATTTTCAAAAAAACTTGAGAGTTGACTGAAGATTTGACAGTTAAAATTATGGCAAATAAGTCATTACTTCTTTTTTTTCCTCTCGCCTCATATTTTATAAGAGAGGTATTGTGACGGGTCAATATTTTCGAGTGTAAGTTTTTAGCAGATAAGCACGTTTTAGGGTCTCTAGAATACGAATTACACATTTTTGAGATGATGTCTGTGTGTGTGTGCGTTCGTTTATTTGTTCGTTAAACTATAACTCCCAAAATATCAAACATTTAAATACCAAATTTTATATCTAAGGTTTAAATACGATTTTTAATAGACCAATTATTATTGGTACCAATTCATAAACCGGAAGTACGACTTTTCATATAAAGCAATATTAATTTTCTTAAATTATCTCGATAAATAAAGCATTTATATAATGTTTCATTAAATATAACATAAATTTTATTAAAAGAATTCTGTACCATTTATAAACTATAGGACAATTAAAATGAAGTGTTTGAATCTTTAAAATCTTGTAGACTATGATTGACAAGATTGACATAACAATAATATTATAAAATTTCAATTATTATAACAGTGACAGTACAGTTGACATCTTTTGCTTGCATATTGGTTTACAGTATCGTTTACATATTACACGAACATGAAACTATTAAAATGTAAGTAAAACTATTTATTAGACTAGTAGAATAAGCAGAATTAGGCGAGAGGTCGTGTGCAGGCCACAGCAGATTTTTTATTAATAAATAAAAACAAGACCCTCTTAATTTGTCACCCAGTATATGTTTTTAATTGAATATAGATAACTGACAGTTATAATCATTCTGTTTCTATAGTAACATTCATTTTGTATCGTAAAGGACATCAAACACATAATTTTTTTTATTGATTATTGAATCATTTTTAAATTTGAAACACCATTATAGTAGGAATATATAGTACTATGGAAGCAATTACCTAAACATTGTCTTATTTCTAATTATACTTCTAAAGGTGACTTGCTGTTCGTGAATTTTGATTCGGTAAGCAAGCCCCTTGTACAAACTCCGCGCCGTGTTTGTTGCTAATTTAATTGTACCCCAACTTGGAAGGGTGACGAGAGTGGGTACCAATCCAAGCCAGGATGTGGAAATCTCCAACCTGACCCGAATTTGAACCTACGACCTCTGTATCTAGAGCCTAGCACACTACATATTAAATTTATTTCATTTGTGATTTATATAATATAAGCCGTTATGATAATGTCGACATATTAGTCAAGAACATCAAAAATGTTTTAAATAATGGACATCTGGAAAATAGTTTCATAATATTAAATATTAGTTATTCACTTGAATCTGGTTTCTTAATATTAAACAGAGTTACAACGTTGAATATTTATCATAAATAATAATCTTCAATATAACATTTTATTTTATATAATATCCGGTATATATACTGAATATCGGTCATATCTGGAAAACTGTTTTGTTATTAAAATTGATATTATGTTGTATACATTGTCAAGAAAAAATCATACACTTTTCAAATGCAATACAACTTTGATGTACAATGATATTTATTTTATTTTATTTGTAATATTTGGTTAAAAACTAAGTTAGAATAAGTATAAGGGACAAAATTATTTATATTTCACTGACAAAAACTATGCGCATTATAGTTTTGTTACTGCCCCCCAGTAGATAATTTTAATAATTTCTTATTGGTAAGTATACCGTATTTAAATTTTATTCCATAAATAAATATCGTATTAAAATCTTTGTTTACTCTTAGAAATTTTTGTCAACCAATATTACTTTACTATTTTACCTTAAATTCTTAAATGAAATTATTAAATTTGAAAGTAAATTAATAAACGCATTATTTTAATCAATGGCATGTTTCAAAATTAATTTTGCAGTATTTGCCACAGTAGAACATAAGTTCTTAATTTTTCCTTAAATTCTTAAATTAAATTATTAAATTTCAAAGTAAATTAATAAAGGCATTATTTTAATCAATGGCATGTTTCAAAATTAATTTATGCAATATTTGTCACAGTAGAACATAAGTTCTTAATTTTTCCTTAAATTCTTAAATTAAATTATTAAATTTCAAAAAGTAAATTAATAAAGGCATTATTTTAATCAATGGCATATTTTAAAGTTAATTTTTGCAATATTTGCCACAGTAGAACATAAGTTATTAAGTATAATTTTAGTTGTAAGTACAAGTATATTTTATTAATTATTTTTTATAATATGAAGACTGCTTTTGTAACGTGGATATTTCATTTTAAAATTACACGTAAAATATAAAGAATCAAGTTTGATGTCAGTACCTACTTAATGATTTTGCCCCCCTAAGATTTATTTTCTAAAAAATGGACAAATATTCCAATTTATTCTTTAATTATTATACTTTTTACTAACGCACAAGTAAAATATATTATATATTTTTACTCATAATATAATGGTGTTCTTTATCTCCGATAATTCAATTTGAAAGTTTTTGACCTTGAACTCCAACGCATTTTTTAAATAACTTTTCATACCAATAACCCCTATGAACATAACCTAGATCCGCTCTTGTAGTTCTGGGTACTCATTTATAATATGGTTCAAAAATGAATTGAAATTAAATAAGGACAAAGTTATAAATATTTAATTGGTAAGGACTATTTTAAACAATTTTTTTGATTCATTGTACAGATTTCAATAAGTTTTCCTAAACATTTTTTTTGTTATTTTCTGTTTAACTTAAATCACGAAACACAAGTATTTTATACATTTCTTGCCAAAAAAGGTATTTAAATAATATATAAATCCTGCTAACTAAAATACTTGTTTTATGAAATTTAACAAATAATATTGGTATATTACATTATTACTAACTTACTTACTTAATCCTAAAGCCTACTTTTTCTGGTGTAAGAATGCATTACTTATTTTAATATTTTAAGTCGTTTCAAATGGTACCTTTGCAGCAGACATAATCTGCTGCAATAGGTATAATAATTATATGAAGAAAATTAGTAAAATTTTGCACATTTATTTGTATTTAAACATTTATAATAATATTTTTCAGTTCATTTCAAATATATGTTTTTAAGTCAATATAGATAACTAACAGTTATTTATATCCTCACTCTATTTCTCAGGGTACTTAGCTCAAGATGACTATAAATAGTACTTATATTGAACTGATAAGGACTTTTTAAAACACAATTTTTTTGTTTCATTCTACAGATAACTTCCGAAAATGTTTTTTGGTTATTTTCCTTTTAAATTCAAATCATATCCATGAAACACAAATATTATATTCATTTTTAGCCGAAAAAAATTTATTTAAATAATTAACTAAAATACTTCTGTTGTTAAATTAAACAAATAATATTGGTATTACATTATTACTTACTTACTAAACTAATCCTAAAGCTTTTCCTACCTTTTAAGGTGAAGGCTGCATAATTTATTTTAATTTCTGTCTTTGCCAACATAGACGCAATCTTTGCAGCAGACAATTTTGTTCCATCTGCTGCAATAGGTATAATAATTATATGAAGAAAATTAGTAAAATTCTACACATTTATTTGTATTTCCATACAACCTACAACAACTAATGTTTCCACTTTTTTTCGAGAATTTATTTCAATTATATGTTTTTAATAGATAACTAACATCTATACTATATTTCTCAGGGTACTTAGCACAAGATGCCTATAAATAGTAACATTCATTTACTTATATTTAACTTTTGAAAACACAAATTTAGTTCTTCAATAAGTTTCCCTAAACATTTTTTGGTTATTTCCCGTTTAAATTAAAATCCTATCGCCGAAAAAAATATTTAAATAATATATAAATCCTGAACTAAAATACTTGACTTTTGAAATTTAACAAATAATATTGGTATTACATTATTACTTACTTACTAACCTAATTCTAATGCCCTTTCTACCTTTACAGGTATAAGGCATAATTTATTTTAATTCGAATCTGTTGCAGCAACTTTTAACTTTTGCAGCAGAAATAAACTTTTGTTGCATCTGCTGCAATAGGTTTAATAATTGAAGAAAATTAATAAAATTTATATATACAACCCACTTCACAATAACTAATATTTCCATTACTTTTACGAGAATTCATTTCAAATATATGTTTTTAATTCAATATAGATAACTAACAGTTACTTTATATTCCTACTCTATTTGTCAAGACACTTAACTCATGATTCCTTTAAATGGTAACATTTATTTTTATCGTAAAGACATCAACACTTAATTCTAACTAGTGTTTCTGTACGTGCACGTAATAAACGAACGATTGTCATTTTAATCAATGACATTTTTTTAAATTTATGTAAGCCGTATTTGGCAAAGTAGGTTTCAAGTTCTTAACAATAAACAGTAATATCGCTTTTGTCTCCTAATATAAAATAATAGAATTCACCAGTCCTAGTCCTAGAAACTACTAAACTAATAACAATTAGATGAGAATTAATATTGTCGTTTACTTTAGTAATATATAAATGAAAAAAAAATTGGACCCAGCATTATTATAACAAAGTACCTAACTAAAGTATTTAAAATTGACGCTTGAATACCTACATTTAAGATGGAATAAAATACGTTATAAGATACAATAAATTTTACTTATAAACTATTTTTGCTTATTCTTCAGCTTTTTAATTTAACTAATCATATTACGAATTTATAACGTTTTAAAAAAATGGTATATGTATTTTTGGATATTAAAATAATATTATAACTAATCTTAAATTACCATAAATAAATTTTTATGTACATTGTATGAATGTATAAGTCCTGTCACATACGTTCTAAATATGATTCATATAATTGATCTTAAATTTATAATCATAAATAATTTTTATGTACATTGTTACTAAATGATTTATATAAATCGATCTGATTCTAATTTAGTAGACAATTTTTTTAAATTATAACAAATTTAATACCAAATTAAAATAATATTCCTAATATATTATTATGGAAGATCTTAACAATTATTTATTTTATTCAACATAACCTCAAAAACTAATATTCTTTTTTGTCCATACATTATAACTAAACAACAGGGGAAAATACAAATTTGAGAGTATTTTTCATATAAACAAACATTGTTTTGTGCGCCTTTATGTACTTATAACAAATTCAATAGCAAAATTAAAATAATATTCTTAATATATTATGGAAGATCTTAACAATTATTTTATTCAACATAACCTGAAAAACTAATATTCTTTTTTGTCCATACATTATAACTAAACAACAGGGGAAAATACAAATTTGAGAGTATTTTTCATATAATCAAAAATTGTTTTGTGCGCCTTTCTGTTCTTATAACAATTTTAAAAGCAAAATTAGAATAATATGCCTAATCTTAACAATTATTCTATTCAACATAACCTCAAAAACGAATATTCTTTTTTGTTCATATATTATAACTAAACACCAGGGGAAAATACAAATTTGAAAGTATTTTTCATATAAACAAAAATAGTTTTGTGCGCATTTCTGTTATTATAACAAATTTAATAGCAAACTTAAAATAATATTCTTAATATATTACGGAAGATCTTAACAATTATTTTATTTAACATAACCTCAAAAACTAATATTCGTTTTGACCATAGATTATAACTAAACAAGAGTAACTACAAATTTCGGAGTATTTTTCATATAAACACAAATTTTTTGTGCGCATTCCTGTTATATATTACGGAAGATCTTAACAATTATTTTATTTAACATAACCTCAAAACTAATATTCGTTTTGTCCATAGATTATAACTAAACAGGAGGAACTACAAATTTCGGAGTATTTTGCATATAAAGACAATTTTTTGTGCGCATTCCTGTTATATATTACGGAAGATCTTAAAAATTATTTTATTCAACATAACCTCAAAAAAGAATATTCTTTTTGTCCATAGATTATAACTAAACAGGGGCAAAAACAAACTTGAGAGTATTTTTCATATAAACAAAAATTGTTTTGTGCGCATTTCTGTTATTATAACAAATTTAATAGCAAAATTAAAATAATATTCCTAATCTTAACAATTATTTCATTCAACATAACCTCAAAAACTAATATTCTTGTTTGTTCATAGATTATAACTAAACGCCAGGGGAAAATACAAATTAGAAAGTATTTTTCATATAAACAAAAATTGTTTTGTGCGCATTTCTGTTATGATAACAAATTTAATAGCAAAATTAAAATAATATTCCTAATTATTTTATTCAACATAACCTCAAAAACGAATATTCTTTTTTGTCACTAGATTATAACTAAACACCAGGGGAAAATACAAATTTGAGAATAATTTTCATAAAAACAAAAATTGTTTTGTGCGCCTTCCTGTGCGTTTAGTAGGCATTGTGCGAGAAAGTGACAAATCGACTAATTATGTGCCACGATGTGACGTCTACCTAAAGCGTTTGGATTTTACAGTGCCGGACTCAAGGAGATTTTGGATTTTTGTACTTAAGATGTTTGTACTTATACAAGTAAAATTAAATTATTGAGTACTGAACTTATTAATTAATGTATCAAACTATAATCTAATTAAATTAAACAAGTATGACTTAATTAAGAGTAAGAGCAAGGCTTATTTTGAGATAGTTAGAATATCTTTGCACTTATGGTTTGTTTGAACTTTTCACAACCAAATATTTATGTTTTAAAACTCCTATAATTTTCTGTAAACTGTATCAGTCGGAAAATGTGTTATTTAAGGTACAAAATTTGTTCTTACTTAGAGAAGGCGCAAACTAATTTTCCGATGAGAGTTTATGAATAAACGACTGTATTCTGTAACTTTTGCTATCAAATAATATAATTTTAAGGTACTTTTTTGTAGGTAAAAGAAGCAATTTTTTTTTGAAGAATAAACAATTCTTATTTCTGTAGCTTAATTGTAAATTAATCATTATTACGGAATACGAATTTATTTTTAATTTTATAAAGAATGCAAATTTACTTTTCGAAACATTTATTTTATAAAAGAAAGCAAGATCAAGTTATTAAAGTTTTTCAATAAATTTTAAATTAGTGCCATTTGACGTATATACAAAATTTATTGTTATTTATATAAAAGGACAAATCCATTTTGTCCAAATAATTTTTTACAAACCGCCTAATTGACAAAATTGTGTTTCAATTTATAAACTAAATCTGTTCTAATGTTTCATTTCAAATTCATTTTAAAATACAACATTTTCTTGTTCTTATTAAAAGAAGCAAAATTTTTTTCGAAGAATAAACAATTCTTATTTCTGTAGATCAATTGAAAATTAATCATTATTACGGTATTTCTTTTTAATTTTATAAAGAATGCAAATTTAGTTTTCCAAACACTTATTTTATAAAAGAAAGCAAATCATGTTATTGAAGTTTTTTTTTGAACCGCCTATGAGATGTAAGGTCGAGTGTCAATCACGCGTCTGAAGGGTCTAAGCCACGCGGTTGTAGATGCGCGACAATTTCGACGTAGTTTTCTCCATCACAAATAACTAATTTCTCACTTATTCTCTGCGACCGCTTGACGAAGGCGCGCGGCTGTAGCCTTTCGGCCGCGTGATTGACACTCGACCTAAAGTCAAATTTGCGTTTTCCTGTCAAATAATATTATTAATTAGTGCCATTTAACATAGATATAAAATTTATTGTTATTTAACGCGCAGATCTATTTCGTCCAAACATTATATTTTTAACAAACCGCCTCAATGACAAAATTGTGATTCAATTTATAAACTAAGTGTTTCTTCTCAAATTCATTTTAAAATACATTTGTTCTAATTAAAAGAAGACATAACTATTTACCAAGAATTATATTTTTTTCGAGTTGTTATAATAACTTAATTTAATTTGCTTCTGTCATAAAATTAATCATTCAAAGGTACAAAATTTGATCTTTTAAAGTATTTTCCAAAAATTATTTTCATAACGCCTACGAGTTGTAATTCAATTGTTAGGTATTTCCATATTTCTGCTGTCAAATCATACTATCATTGCTTGGAATGGACCAGAAAGTAAACGTTAGTTTTTATGTAAGACAAACAATTGTTTCCAGAATTATTTTTGATCGCTAAAACTTAATTTAAACTGCGTTTAATTAATTTTTGTTTTCAAATAAACCTATTATTCATTGAAATTATTCAGTTATGTGCGTTGTAGGTACAAAATTTGTTCTTATTTAGAAAAAGGCGTGAAACTATTTTTTTTTAAATATGTGACATTAAGGTAGGTACATTGTTTCTTATTTATAGAAGGCAAAGGCGAACCTATTTTCCAAGAATCATTTTTAATTATCATCCTAAAATTGTATAGTTTTGTTTGAAGGCATTGGCAATTTATCAAGTGTATTAAACTTATACCAAACGATAGAATATTCAATTCGAAGCATATTAGTTTTCACTGCGATGGTTTATTGTTGCATTAAAGGTTGTGCTAACTATTCTAGTAAATCCTAATATTCTTTTTTAAATCAATATCCAAATTTATATAAAATGTGGCTTATTCAAATTAATAAAAAGGTAATCAACACCAGGTTGAATTAAACGCTGATAATGTGACATCACACATTACCACGGCGAAGACTTCCAGACTTGTGATTAATACATTGTTGTAATCATAATAAATAATAGAGACATTTGAAATAAAAAATTGATCATTCATAAGTTTCCAATGCCTAACTATATTTTTCAAGTCGCCGAATAGTTGTAATATTGAATATAAGCGTTTAACTCTTTGAGGTACGGTAAAATGAATAACATTACACCCTTAGAGGTACAGAAGCATTATTTATTGCACAGGGGAAAATAAACGCTATTACATAGTCAAAAGCAATATAATATAATTGAAATTAATCAACTTGTATTTTTTATTTACATTGTTTAAACAATAACGAGTGGTTTAAATAATAAACCACTATACATACAAAAGCAAATAATTATAAACCGTAAAATTTACTTTTTTTAAAACATATTTTATTTTTTGCCAGACATATCGGTACTAATATCTTTCTATTTTGTGCTACAATATGCACATCTACGACGTGTTGTTCTAGTGGCTGATGTGAACTCTGTGTTAGCCGTATGTTTTCAGAAACAGTAAGTTTACTTTTCTTTTTTGGAATTGTTAATTTCACGGGAATTATCATTTGTTGAATCAGAGAATTTGCTACCTATCCTTCAATTTGTCTTCGAAAATCATTCATAGTCAATGTCTGATTGCCTAGTAATTTGTACAACGTGTTGTTCTAGTGGCTGATGTGCACTCTGTGTTAGCTGTATGTTTTCAGAAACAGTAAGTTTATTTTTCTTTTTTGGAATTGTTAATTTCACGGGAATTGTCATTTGTTGAATCAGAGAATTTGCTACCTATCCTTCAATTTGTCTTCGAAAATCATTCATAGTCAATGTCTGATTGCCTAGTAATTTGTACACTACGGACGAATTGGCTACACTTGCATCGATAAAAAAAATACGATCCACCAATTGTGGCTTTTTCTGTGTAATGCGTATGTTGATTTGGTTGGATCAAATTTATCAACGAAATTCATATTTATATTTCTGTAGATTAATAATTGCAACTTAATAATTATTCCGGTAGGTATACGAATTTGTTTTAAATTTTATAAAATATGCAAATTTACTTTTCCAAACATTTATTTTATAAAAGAAAGAATAATCATGTTATTTAAGTTTTTTTTTTTGAACCGCCTATGACATGTAAAGGTCGAGGAGCAATCAGGCGACCGAAGGGACTACAGCCGCGCGGCTGTAGACGCGCGACGTTTACGACGGTGTATTCTTCAACTAATTTCGCAAGGTTAGGCAAAAACGAAAACGCGCGCGGCTGTAGCCTCTTCGACCGCGTGATTGACACTCGACCTTAAGCCAATTTTTGCATTTTCCTGTCAAATAATATTATTAATTACTGCCATTTGACGTAGATACAAAATTTATTGTTATTTAGATAAAGGCACAGGTCTCTTTTGTCCAAACATTATTTTCACAAACCGCCTAAACGACAAAATTGTGTTTCAATTTATAACCTAAATATTTCTTCTCAAATTCATTTTAAAATATATTTGTTCTAATTAAAAGAAGTTGTTATAGTAAATTAATTTAATTTACTTTGTCATCAAATTTGTTGAAAATTAATAATTTAAAAATCTGTTCTAATGTTTCTTCTCAAATTCATTTTAAAATACAACATTTGTTCTTATTGAAAGAAGGCATAACTATTTTACCAAGAATTATATTTTTTTCGAGTTTCATATTTTTGTTGTAATCTGTAATTTGTGGAAATTTTTTCCCGTCCATGGTTCATCTTTTCATGTATAGTGGTAAAATGTAACCAGATAAGAATTATTTTAAACAACAAATTAGGAAATACGTTACCTAGATGCAATAACACTTTTGTATGAATAAATTTCAAATAAATGACTCTTAAACAATAAATAACAACAATTTAAATGCACACGTAAACTGTGCAGGTCGACACAAGACACAAAATAGATTGTAAACAAGTTGTAACACGTAAAAATGACCTAAACACCCCTATGTTTCATAGAATATACTACAAACTTATACGTGCGCTGGTGGTATACGGACTTATCCCGAAAAAATTCTATAAATTGATAGTACATTTTATAAAAACACTAATATACCAACGTACCGAGTAAGTCTAAAAATTAGTGGTTCAAATTTCGAACCTGTGTACCCCAAAGAGTTAAATTGTAAAACGATACTGACGTCATCATTCATCGGAAATGTGTCGTTTTAAGGTAGTATAAAACATTTTTTTGTCCGGAAATTGTTTTTATTTTCCGGAATGTGTCATTTTAAGGTATAATTTTTTTTAGTAGAGTAGAAAGTTTTTTATCCGAGAATCATTCTGCCAAATTAAACTTATTATAAAAGTTGTACTATTATTAAATATAAAATAATAAATAAAACGTTTGTATTTCGTATCATTTTGGGTTAGTCCGGCACTGTATCAATCCTGGGTACCCTATATAAAATCCCTATAGTCTGTTCCTCATATTTGTAACTTCATGAACGATTCATCATCGAAATGATCAAAAGTCATCAATCAATTATAATTTCTACACTTCTACCAACTAAAACACTGAAAATCATTGTTTTATGGGCGTGGCCAGCACGCCGCATAGTTACTTGCTAATAGGACGCTAATATATTTTTTTTATTTACAGTTCGTAGGTTGGCAAGACACTTTTATTTTATTGTTATATTGATGGTATATGACTATCGTGATTGGAAGATATTGCTTTTTTAGCAGCTTTCGAAACAATCAGTTAATTTTTACGTAAATAAACTAAAAAACTAAGTCTTAGTAGCTAGTAAGGCAAGACAACCTAGTTAATTTTTGGTTGATATGTATCTTATTTTAAAGTACTAAAACGTAACCTATATTAAATAATATCTTATTATGTAAATTAATGTTTGTTCTAATTATAAACTTTTTACTGTACTTTTTTCCACGAAAATAATATCTTAAATATTCAAACACAACGTAGTCTAATTAATATCGTTCAAATTGGAAGTTTGTCTGAAAATATTTTTCTGAAATAATTTTTCGAGGAATGTGTCATATTTATGAATATCGAAAGTGTTCTACACATACTGATGATAATGATGTTTGATTTAGTTATCACATTTGTAATAAGATTGAAAATGTTTTTGTGACTTAAATTTTCACTGAATAATATACCTAACATTAATTTATTAAAATTAAAATAATACTTCAAAGTCTAAGTAAAGTGCGACCTAATTGTTAAATATCGTAGGTATTTTATGAAATATATGATCTTATTTTCAGTACCAAATTTGATTTTTTTTGTGAAGATATATTTTTTTTTCTAAAATTAAATAAGATAATAACTTAAAATACTATAATGCGCCTAGATAAATATCGTAAATTGCTATTGGTTTTAATTACCAAATTTGTAATTTGATAAAAAATAATTTCGATACTTATTTTTGAAGAATTATTGTATTTTACTCCGAATTACCAAATTTGTAATACAATAGTTATAAATAAAATAATAAATTGTTATGAATATATTACTGTACTCATGTATATTGACAAATTTTGTCGTTGATGCAATAGGTCGTATGTAAAAATATAACAATTTAAACTTATAACTATATTTGGCTGGTGTTAGCTGTCAATAAGAGTAATGTCGAAGACCTGTGAATTTGATTACAATTTGTCGTATGTCTTGAAAACATTTATATTTGACATACGACATATTGCAGTATCAACGACGTTTTGTAATTTATTTTATTTGGAAATATTTTTCAAGTAATTTTTGGACATTTGTCTGAATTTATGTCTTAATTTAAATTTGTAGTAAAATGGTTTTTCATTTTGCACCTGCATTATCTAAAATTATCAAATTTGTTATAGTTTTATTAATAATATTATTACTGTAATTCTTTTTATTAGCAAATTTGAAATTTACCTCATCTAAAAATTATTTTCTCTGAGCATTATATCTGAATCCACGCCATTTTGAATTTGTATATCATCAAGTATTTTCAATAGTAACCTAAATATATTAAATTTTTTACAAGACTTCTAAAAGTTTTTCAATCTAGAAAATAGTAATTTATTTGACACAATAATAATTGTATTATTTGAAATTATCAAATTTGTAATATTTGTTTTATAAATAAAATAATAAATTGTTATGAATATATTACTGTATTTTTATATTATCAAATTTGTAATTTACTTCGTCTAAAAAATTTTGGGCATATATATTTGAATTTATACCATATTAAATTAATGTATATACCTAACATAAAATATGATTAGTAAATAGTAAACGTATACTAAAAATATGTTGTGAATGTCAATTTAAATTATGTAGATATAGTAAAATAATATTATTATTTATATAAGTCAAATTCAACGGATGTTGGATAAAAAATAATGTTTTTTTTATGACGCTATATATATATATATATATATATATATATATATATATATATATATATATATATATATTTCGGCACTTTTTAGGCCTTGATCAGTGCATAAAAAACTAAAAATATTAGAATAAAGAACTACACAAAAAAAATAACAAAAATATACAAGACAAATAAACAACAATTAAATTGATGAAACATTTGAAGAATTTCCAGCAGTAGTAAGGCAATAAGAAAAAACCACTGCTGGAAGATGTTACGTTCTTCAAAAAATGTTTCGCCAATCTATCGTCAAACTGTCTTGGATATTTTTTGTTACTTATTTTGTGTAATTCTTTATTCTAATATTTTTGTGTACTTTTAGCACTGATGCGGGCCTACAAAAGTACCGAAATATATATGCATATAGCGGCATAATAAGAAACTATTATTTTTTATCCAACATCCGTTGAATTTTTCTTACCTTACTACAATTTGGATACGATTTCTTTAATAATTACTTATTTATACCACATTAATAAATATTTATACACCAAGTGAATGAATGTTTATTCAAGAGAAGAAAGATAATTTCACGAGGTTTATACAATTTTTTTTTTCAATTTGATAATTATGTCAAATATATGTATTAAAATTTTTGACACGACAAAAAAAACTCATCAAAGTAGTCGTTAAGTCAATGTTTTATGAATGACGAAATAATGACAAAACGTCAGAATGATTGAACAGAAATTTAATTTACTTGCGACAAACAGTTGTTTAAATTTGTTGTTATGAAATTAATAATAACAGTTTAAAACGTCAAAATTAAATACATTTATATAAAATAATTAAGTAATAGTAAATCTAAACCTATAAAATGTGTTCTAACTTATGAAATATTCTTTCAAACTATAAAATAGTATTTTATATTTAACAATATATTTTGAAATTACCGAATTGTTATAATTTTTAGTTCATATACCATCAAAGCTCATTTATGTTTACCGTACTTATACAATATGAGTAGTATTTTGCTGTATAGTGTCTGCCTGCATTAAGAGACGTTTTTATACGATGCAGTCTTATATTTATAAGTAATTTGTAACTTAATTAGTTCTTTTGTACTATAATACGTGAAGCGATATTTTTTCCAAGTAGTTGTTAAATTTCCAGTAATGTTACCCTATAAGTATCCGTATTTAACATTGCAAACTTAAAACTATATTTTTCACCAGTAAATTTTTAAGTTATGCTTTTGTAAAAATCGCCGGGTGGTCTTAAAAATAATACATTCAGGTACGAGACTATTTTAGTCATTTTTGCGAATATACTTTTTAGCTCAATATCACAAGAGCATTGTTATTTTTAGCACATTTTTCACCTAGCATGGATTTAATATAATAAAATGTTACTTAAAATCTAAATAAGGTTTAGTACCAAACTGTATTTAACTTTTTCTATTATTACCTCATGTATAGAAATTTCTAGATGTTCGTTTCTTATAAATTTTTGAGAATAAATTTGTATATTACCAGTCACAAGTATTTTAATTTTTCTCTATAAATTTTGACGATTTTTGTCAATTTTGCCATTTCGTTGATGTTTGTCAATTTGACCATTTCGTAAAATAAGTAATACGCTGAATTTCTGATTTTTGGCCATTTGAATTTTTATTTTTCCCTTCACGTTATTCTTAACTGTTTTCTCTGCAAATTGTTGACTGTTTAAAAAAATTTAAGATGATTAATCAATTTTGATACTAGGCGAATGACTATATTATTTTACACAAATTTCTGCTTATTTCAATATAATAAATATTTACTTAAAATCTAAATGACCTGTTATAAGCGTCACATATGTGCATTTTTGTAGTTTTAAGATAAATGCGTTTTAATATTCAAACAGTGAACATTTACATCGGATTATCGGATGTTAGACCAAAGAAACGAAACTACCACAAACGATGCAAACGTTCATGATTTAAGTTTTATCAATTTAAGACTACTATGTTTTAAACAAATTCGTGCCTTTGTCAGACAAAAATATACTAAGCAACACATTCATGACCTTAAAAGCTAAATTTGCACATTCGTGACCTTGGCATATATGTGACGTATGTATTTGACTACTTACTAGAAATTTTTGGATGTTTCTGTAAATTTTTCGATTTTTATAGAAATTATACGTTGAAGATTTTTGAGAATAAATTTAATTTCTATATTACCAGTCACTAGTATTTGAATTTTTTCTCTATAATTTTTGTTGATGTCTACTATTTTCTTGATGTTTTTGTAAATTTTACCATTTTCTAAAATAAGTAATAGGTACATTGAATTTCTAATTTTTAGCAATTTAAATGTTTATATTTCCAATCACCTGGTTTTTAAATGTTTCCTGTATAAATTGGTGAAAGTTAATATAAATTTTATGATGATTAAAAATTTTACTCTTCCTAATTTTCATACTAGTCGTATGTTCAGACTATATTTTTTACATAAATTTTATGTTGTCTAGTTGTAACGTGATATAACATAATACAAATTTTACTTGAAATCTAAATGAGTTTTTGTACTGACTAAATTATAATTGACTTAATAAACTAGAAAAAAATTGTCGTTGATACCGAAAATATTATTTACATTTTTATTCAATCTGTAGATTACCTTGAACTAAAATTGTCTTAAATATCAATCACATTTTTTATACTGTACTTAAATAAATACTACATTTAGTAATAGCATCCAATTATACTATATTCGAAAAAAACATCGCTCCATTATTATGTTCTTAAAGTAGGTCCCTTAACCTAAAATACTTCTAAGCCAAGACATGTATTTCTCACTCAATTCAATCAAATTCATGCACCAAAAAAGTACATCAAAAATTAGTTTCAACACATTATAAACGTAATGCATATTAAAAGCCGCAAACCGAATAGTATTTTACTAAACGTGCAACCCAGTGAAGTAATTGATAACCGTATAAATCTATACATGCCGTCAATAAGCTAAGATAATCTGTGCGCCAGAATTTAATCTTGAAAATGTTCGTAACTTGGTTTTCAGACGTCAACACCTTGTAGAAATTACTTGAAGCCAAAACTGCGGGATTGTCATTATAAGCAGAGCTGGGCATTACTTAAGTATTTAGGTACTTAAGTATCAATTTTTAATGACAACTAGTACTTAATACTTGTACTTAAGTATAAATATTTTTTTGGTACTTATTACTTTAAAATTTTAAGTACTAAAATAAAAACTTATACTTAAGACTTATTTTCATTTCATAATCGTAAATAATACTGAAGTACTTTTTAAATACTTAAGTTTTTCAATAATACTGAAATAAGGTAAAAGTACTTAAATTTTTTCAATAGTTTAAGTATTATACTGTTCAACCTGCGACCACAGCGACAGAATACGACATTTTAAATGTGAATTAATCTTCCTCGATAAAAAAAGATAATAATCGAATGTAATAAGGTTACAAATGTTACAAACCATGCAATTTATTATATAAATTTTAAAAAATACTGCTACTTGAAAAATACTTATTTTTAAGTACTTTTGACAAGAAAAACTTATACTTTACTTAAGTACTGTGAAGCTTTACTTGAAAATGTACTTGGTATCAAGTACTGACCATAGGAAGTACTGGTACTTATACTAAAGTATTTTAATTTTAATACTTGCCCAGCTCTGATTATAAGTTGGTTTTTGATAACGCAGCCAATTTTTTATAAACCAATTTACTCCTGACGACAAAAACCAAGCCACTAAGAAATGGAAACATTTAGAATTATATCAACATTTAGATAAATCGACACTTTTTATAACACATACATCACATTGTACAAGCGAGAATACGAGTAAATACATTAACAAGACCACTGAATAATGTATATAAAATGAGAATAACTATAGCACTAATATAGTTATTAATTTTAATATTAATACGGCCCTGATTTAACGCTATTAAGAGAGAAACGTCTTATTATCAAAGCACAATGGCACTAGTATCCATATTTGAAAGCTAACATTAGAATTACCAAAGTACATAATTAAAAACGATGTGGCATGCATATAAGGAAATAAGCACGTTTGCACGTTATACATATACACGTAACACCGAGATCAAAAGCATATAAGTTAGGCGCACAGCTAAAGGTAACATTATCAACAATCGAATTTTATAAACACCTAACAAAATTCATTCAAATTGTGAAATATATAGGTTACCCAAAACACACAAAACAAGCGATAATATTTGCACCATCACACAGAGACAAACATATTTCAAACCATCATATTTTGTAAAAGCAACCAACAAATATTTTGTGAATATAACTACTAATATAAAACGAATAATCGTGCCTGCATATTTTGTTTTTATGCTGTGAAATATTTAAACTAATAGATAATGTATTGTAAGTAAAGAAGAAACTGGTATATAGTACAAATAGCACACTTATAATATATTTAGTTATTTATCAACGACTTTTAAAACTCCAGTATTTTTATGTTTTACTAAACAAGCATTTAAATCTACAAGCATAATGCAAAAATTGCGTGAGACAGCTATATAAAATAGTATATAAACACTTATATTTCGCAAAATATGTAGTATTACTGTTACCGGTATACGTTTTTCAATTGATGAAATATATTGCAACCATGGTACCACAATTTAGTGATTTTATTTTTAATTTAAGTAGACTTTTTGGTCTGCTACCGTTAACGTCAGAATTATCTGTTTCTCATCTACTGGTTGTGTATAATTTTTTTTTACTAACCTTACACTTAATTCTATATTATTTTTTGTTCGATAATTTAAAGAGCTCGGCAAATATTTCAAATATAGACACATATATTTCAATTTATTCTTTGGTAACACCTAGTTTTGCTTTTATATTATCCCTAACACTGAAAAGTACAACAATTTCTGTATTCGTGCGAAAAATTACGACAGTAGCTACATATATAGATATACGGTTATTCGAAAACAAATTACAACTTAAAAAGTACCTTAAAATAGTGGTAGGAGTGCTTTTGTGCGTGATTATGCCAAGCCTTACTATTTTTAGTGGCAGCCTAATAGTACTTTTAGCAACACTTTTGCAAGCTGGTGTAAGTAACTATAGTATCATACGGTTGATTCGACAATTATTGCCATGCTAAGACATAACATAACTACCCTCTATTATTGATAATTTTCGGACCATAAAAATCTAAAGAAGTTATCAGAAACTGATCTTATGTGGCAAATACTAAAGGAACACGTATTTTTCAAGTGTAACATAGACTAATATCAAGACATTAATTTCATGTAATAATACAGATAATATATGCCAATAAAAATACTTTAATGCAATATGCATGCAAATAGGTAAGTAACTTTTAATTTTTGTTTTAGGCACATTCAGATACGAAAAAATATTCTTATCATGCTATCATCTAAGTTGACAAAAAATTAATATAGCAATATTAGGAACACATGTACTTAGATACAAATGTTTTAATAACCTAAACATCTGTCAAATTAAATAAAATACAATATTGGAAGGGAATGAGTTTGGTTGGCCATACCTTCCAGTTTTCTCATTCAGCAATTCGTAATAAAGTAAAGAATTTTACATATTTTATAGCACAAATACACTACTTAACCATTTTACTGATTTTGATAATGAAACTTACAACCAACTTAATGTTGCATTGTATTTCTGGTGTTCATTGCAACATAGCAACCTGGAAGACAGGCAGTTGCTATTTAGGTGTAATACATAAGAGAAGATAATTTTTTTGAGATTTTTTGACACAATTCACACAATTTCACGACACAACACATCATCTGGCAATTTTCCGAAATGTAGTTGATGGAAATTTTCCGTAATGTTTTGTGGAGTAAAATTAGAATAAATTGACCTGGAATTCTCTCAAAAAATTATTATCTCGAATGGTATTTAGGAAGATTTTTTTGTTACTACCAAAAAGACTCATTTTGCAAAACATTTTTTTTTAATTTAGCAAATATATTTATTGTAACTAACGTAACTAAATAAAGCTAATCTACATTATAGTTTGTCAGGTACATCATTTTACATTTACAATTCTATTCTAACTGACGTTAAGCAATTTGATTGGTTAAACCAGCTGTCAAAAAATATTCAGTTTAATTTGTTGATATATGATAGGTTATATGGCAATAATTAGCGAATCTATCTTACTTAAATTAATGTTATTGAGTGCAATATATACAAAACGTATCAATTTTATAAATAAAATTTTAGCATATTCTTTAAAAGATTTTAACCAAAATTTTAATCGGCCAATTGAATCAATACTTTTAGTATTTTTTGTCACATAATATTTATTTAATTCGATACTAAAATTAATTAAATCTTTATATATTAATTAAGATAAACAATTTTGAATGTTGCAGGTTTTAAACTCATCTTTACTGCTGTTTCTATCATTTTCAAATGTTGTCGAAAAACTATTCACATCTTTAAATGCAACTTTAGCTACGTCTCCAAATTTGGGCCGCATAAAAATACTTGCAAAGTGTCACCTAACTCTTATTTCAGCAATAGACGACCTGAACTCAATATTTGTATTTTCTTTTGCGCATTTGAGTCTGACAGCTTTTGCCGATGTGCTTTTTAGCAGTTTTAGATTGCTTAAGATTTTGTACAGCGGTTTGACAGCGAGTGTACAGATTTATACACAGAGTGTACATGCCATATACTTGATTCTGCTATTGGCTGCCATGCTACATGCGTGTTTTGTTATTTGCGAAAAGGTGGGTGAGATGTTGAGTTTCGTAGAATTTTATTAGTTGTTAATATTTTTTGTTTTCGCAGTTTCGTAAATTACTTAAACTTCGAAGATTTGTTAACAGTTTTTATTTCTGATGTTGTTCAAATATAAATTAAATTTTTTCGTCATTTTCATTATTTCTATTGGTAGGTATTACAGGTATTCATACATTATTTTGATGCTTGGATAACATATTTTTGTTGGTAATTCATAATTATTTGGATGTTCGAATTCTTTTACAATTAATAATTTATAATGAATTTGATTCTGTTCGCAGTAATACATATTTTGTTGATAACACATTGTTGTTCTTTTTCGTTATTCGTTTTTTTTAATCGTGCCTACTTAGAAACCTTTGTTGATAACACATTGTTGTTCTTTTTCGTTATTCGGTTTTTGTTTTTAATAGTGCCTACTTAGCAACCCTTATTAATTTTTACTGTTCATATTTTTGCAACAATAATATTGGTAGTAATTTGTTTTTCTATCGATGTTCTTGATTTTTTGTGTTAATTTTTGTTTATTCGTTGGTCCTATTTAATATTTTATTATTCTTGGTACCGCAATTTTTTCCGTTCCGTCGTAGATTTTCTAATACTATTTTTAGGTTTTTCATATTTGGTCCGAGGTTTTTAGTTCATATTTTATTTCTGTTCACATATTCGTAGATTTCTAAACGATTTTTTGATGATATTTTCTGCTCAATTATTTTTTCGTTGGTTCCGATGTTTTTACAATTTATTCTCAGACGTTATTTGAAGATACATATTTTTGAGCTAAAGTACATAATTTACCAGTATAAGCAATAATTTGTTGGGATTTCAACCTTTTTTTTTCGAGTTTTCGTTACTACATTGACGATTTGTTTTGTTCTTAATACGTTGATTACCTGTAGAATATGATGTTAAATTTTTTATTTCGAATTTTCGTTGTGTAGTTTACCAGTAACCCTTTTTTGCTTTAAATATAATAATTTGTTGGGATTTCGACCATTTTTTTCGAGTTTTCGTTACTACATTGACGATTTGATTTGTTCTTAATACGTTGATTACCTGTAGAATATGATGTTAAATTTTCTATTTTGAATTTTTGTTGTGTAGTTTACCAGTAACCATTTTTGCTTTAAACATAATGCGTTGACAATTTTTACTTCTCCATTTTTGCAGTTACACCGCATATTTTTCTTATGAAGGTTCATTTTACAATTTCTTAAGTTAAATAATACCTGATTTTTGTTAATCTTTACTCTTTCTTATACGTCGCAAGTTGTTGACTAAACTTTTACATTTTCTATACATTTTCCGACGATTTTTTAAACTTTTTGCTTCTTATAATACATCATAATGTCGCAATGAAATTTTTTTGCAATATTATTCTTCGTAAATTCTTATACCCATTGAATGTTTTTGGATGTTTTCAATTTCAATACAATTTTCTGTACCATTTTCAGTAGTACGTTTTCTAAATATTTTCAATACAAATTTTTTGATGGTGTCTTGAATTATACGATTTTTCAAAATGAATACTACGTTGTAGGACTTTCTGATGATTTTTGGCAATTCAACTGTTTATATTACCGAATACATGTTTCGGATTATTTCTGGATGTATTTTTCTACTTCGTGTTTTTTGAATTTGAAATTTTTTTCGATAATTTAACTCAGTATGTTACGAGTCACGCATATTTTACTTATTTTGTTATTTTTCTAGAAATTTCTGGATGCTGTTATCAATTTTACGTTCCTTAGATTAATAATAGGCGGATAAGTTATATTCCTGATTTTTCGCAATTTAACTTTTTATATTTCTCTGCCAAATATTTTGATTAATTTCTCTAGAAAACTCTCCGAATGTTTTTGTATATTTACGTTTTTTAAATAATAGTACGTTGAATTTATGTTTTTTGACAATAATTTCTCAATACATTTTTGATGATTTTTTAATTTTACGTTTCTTTAATTATAGGTATGTTGTATTTCTGATTTTTCGCAATTTAACCCTTTAAGTTACATATTTATTTAATTATTTCTCTGAAAATTTCTCTGGATGTTTTTGACTAGGTAGGTACTTTACGTTACATAAAACAATACGTTGAATTTCTGATTTTTGGCAATTTAGCTTATTCTATTACCGAACGCATGTTTTTAACTGTTTTCTCTATAAATTGTTGGATGTTTTTATAAATTTTACGATGATTAAAATAAATTTTTATCTTCTTTATTGTTATACCAGTCGGATATTTTGACTATTTTTGACATAAATTTCTGCTTATTTTACGTCGTTTATATTAATTTTTTTCTGATTTCTTGTAACTCAATTCTACCTATATTCTTATACCAGCATTTTTTTTGCCGTTCCGTATCTTAAAATTTTGTGCGATTTTTTCCAGCGACTTTTGAAAAGCATAATATAGGTAGGTACCAACTCTGAGTTCTTGAAATTTTATTTTCGCATACTCTTCCACGCCAATAATTATTATTGTATAGATTACTATATTTTATGATGAATTCCGTGGATTTTTTAATATTTACATTTCTTGATCATACCGGATTTTGACAATTTTCTGAAATATTTTTTGAGTATCTGTTAATTTTAGGACTCTTTGACTTCTATGTTGTTGCACGTTTGTGAATTTAAGTATAATATTTTGTATATGTTGCAATTCCGAATTCTTGAAATTTTTTTCGCATTCTCTTCTATACCAGTAGTTATTATTTAATAGAGTGGATTTTTCAATATTAACTTTTCTTGATTTTATACCTTATCGGTTTTTGACAATTTTGTAACAAATTTTTTGAGTATCTTTCTTAATTTTGGACTCTTTTAATTTCTATTTTCTAAGCACGTTTGTATGCATTTGCGTATATTCTATAATATGTATGCTGCAATTGCGAATTCTTGAATTTTTTTTCGCATTGTCTTCTATACCATTAGCTATTATTTAATAGAGTGGATTTTTTAATATTTACTTTTCCTGATTTTATATATATTTTTCACAATTTTCTAACAATTTTTTTTACTATCTTTGTTAATTTTAGACTCTTTAACTTCTATGTTCTAAGCACGTTTATGTGCATTTGCGTATAGTGCGTATTTTAGGTCTTGAATTTTTTTTGGTTACTCTTCTATACAAGTAATTGTTTTTTAATACTGTATTTTACGATAAATTCCGTGGATTTTTTAATATTTACTTTTCTTGGATCTTACACCATAGTTAACGGATTTTGACAATTTTTTTTAAATATCTTTATAATTTTACGACTGACTTGTTTTATTTGTAAATTTGCTTATAATATTTTATATGTATGTTGCAATTTCGATTTCTTGAATATTTTTTTCCATTCTCTTTTATACCAGTAGTTATTACTTAATAGAGAGGATTTTTAAATATTGACTTTTCTTGAATCTATACCTTACCGGCTTTTGACAATTCTCTAACAATTTATTTTAATATCTTTGTTAATTTTAGACTCTTTAACTTCTATGTTCTAAGCACGTTTATGTTCATTTGCGTATAATATTTTATATGTTGCAATTTGAGGTCTTCAATTTTTTTTCGCATATTCTTCTATACAAGTAATTATTGTTTTTTAATACTGTAAGTATTTACGATAAATTCCGTGGATTTTTTAATATTCACTTTTCTTGAATCTAATACCATAGTTACCGGATTTTGACAATTTTTTTCTAATATCTTTGTTGTTTGTGATTTTGCTTATAATATTTTATATGTATGTTGCAATTCCGAATTCTTGAAATTTTTTCCCCTATTCTCTTCTATACCAGTAATTATTATGTAATAGAGTGGATTTTTTAATATTTACTTTTCTTGATTTTATACCTTACCGGTTTTGACAATTTTCTAACAAATTTTTTGAGTATCTTTGTTAATTTTAAACTCTTTAACTTCTATGTTTTAAGCACGTTTATATGTATTTGCGTATATTTTATATGTATGTTGTAATTTGAGGTCTTGAATTTTTTTCGCTTACTCTTTAATACTGTTTTTACGATAAATTCCGTGGATTTTTTAATATTCACTTTTATTGGATCTAATACCATAGTTACCGGATTTTGACAATTTTTTTGAATATCTTTATAATACGACTAACTTGTTTTGTTTGTGAATTGGCTTATAATATTTTATATGTATGTTGCAATTTGAGGTCTTGAATTTTTTTATAATCTTCAATACAAGTAAAAGTTTTTAATACTGTATTTACGATAAATTCCTTGAATTTTTTAATATTTACATTTCTTGGATCTTATACCATAGTTATCGGATTTTTTGAATATCTTTATAATTTTACGACTCCGAGTTGTTTTGTTGTTTATGAATTTGTTTATAATATTTTATATTGTTGCAATTCTCACATCTTGAATTTTTTTCCGCATACTCTTCTATACAAGTAAAAGTTTTTTAATACTGTATTTACGATAAATTCCGTGGATTTTTTAATATTCACCTTTCTTAGATCTTATACCATAGCTACCGGATTTTGACAATTTTTTTTTAATATCTTTATAATTTTACGACTCTAGTTGTTTTGTTGTTCGTGAATTTGTTTATAATATTTTATATTGTTGCAATTCTCACATCTTTAAATTTTTGTCGCCTACTCTTCTATACAAGTAATTGTTTTTTAATACTGTATTTTGCGATAAATGCCGTGGATTTTTTAATATTTATTTTTTTGGATCTTCTACCAGTTACCTGCTTTGGACAATTTTCTGGCAATTTTTTGATTATCTTCGTTAATTTTACGACTCCTAAAATATGTACGTTTATGAATTTGCGTATAATTATATCAGTTATTGGCAATTTTTTGCACTTTTTTTCATTTTTCTAAATATATTTGTATTTTCGTCGTCTGTTAACAAATCTTTTTAAATCATAGAGATTTTTTTATTCGTTAGTAAATTCAGAATGAACAGGCCATATTCATCTAAATAACTAATTGGACTTTTATGTACAAATATTTGCATTTTACTTCCTATTTTGTTAGTAAATCATTCTGTTCAAAATTACGCACCAGCGATTTCCAAATTTGTGCGAAAGACAATACACCCTACCACTGTTTAAATTAATAAATAATGAAATAATGAATACAATAATCTACCATCTAGCACACGCTTTGCCATTTGCTCGTTAAATCTAATTTTTTTGTGTTTTTAAATACCAGTGAAGTTGATTTTGTAATCACAGTCATCTTCGAGACATTGTTTAGAGTTATCTGGAATTGTGTTGTTTTGTTTGCGTTGCTAACAATCGTTATTGCTGTCATTTGTTCATAGCCGACTTAAAACTACGGTTGGTAATTGTTTAGAGCCGAAGTTTACGCAACTTACATACTATTTACAGTACCTGCTTGAATTTAATCTCCTTTAATCGATGCTAGCCCTTAGTTAATAATTTGAAATTAACTGCCTTGGGTTTCCATGCTGTATGTTTGCAAAATAATTATTAAAGATGTTTTATAGATTTGTTAGTAAAATATGAGATAAAATCAGCTAATTATATGAAAATTTAAATATTGTACTTACTTCAAATTTCACCATAGGAATTTAATACTGTAGCTGAAATATTTTTTGTGAAAAAATATGGAAAATATCAAAATATATTTTGAATAACACAAAAAAACATGCTGATAATTATAATTGAAAACACTAGAAATACTAAACACTTAAAAACCTGAAAATCTGGGAATTTTATAATAATAAAAATTGACAACACAAGCTTTAGGATATCTACCTTTTGTTCAAATTTTTTGTTTTATTATGTTTAATTGTTTTTATCGAATACAAGAAGAAATTTTATTAATTCCAATTCTTAATCTAAATAAGAAAAATATTAAATTATTTTCATCCTGCCTACCCAAGTAATACATCATAATTAATAAATTTGTAATAATTATTAATAATGAATAATATAATACAAGAAAAAAATAATAGTTTGTTGTGATGATTGTACCGTGACTGAAAACCGGATCTTAGCTGACTGACCCGTTTCGATTTTGTTTGCTGCGCTCATGCGCAATCGTAAGAGGAACTACGTCACACGTCACCGGATGTAGGTATCAAGATGGCTGACTGACTAACTGAATTCGTGCGGTTTCTAAAGGGCTAGGGGCTAGGGCTAGCCAACGCACCGCAGTTAATGTCTGAAAGTAACAAGACACACGCCAAATACTTAACCTACGCGCGTTGCAAATGAGTCTGACCTCATTGGCTCGCTACGCTCAACCAACAAAATAGTGATAGAGATATTGCGGCGATTTTGTGAACATCTTACCGGAAAATAAGCATGCAAGAGACACTCAGCGACTAACTGGCTCCATCCGAAATTAAATTTTAAGTTCCATCAAAATATCGAATCAAACTAAATGTCTCACCAGTGAGTCGCCTCATGTCAACTTAAAATAAACCCTGATACGAATCCTCGATTGTTGAAAGGATATGACGTCAGACTTCCCCTGTCAGCATCTTCTAACTTCTAGGCACTTCTGAACGGAACAACGGACACCAAACAACTACGGCGTTCTGTTGGCAGGGAGCGGTATTTATACTAGCCGTGTCGTCATGGAAATTTCCAGAACGGCAGCTGTCTCCCCGCACCGCGACCGTTGCAGCGTTGTCATAGTTACAGAGTATTGACGTTTCCCCACCCGTGACCATGGGAACAAGACTGCTGCGTGGCGTGCCAGGGGTTCTCAAAACGTGGGACTTTTTGCGAAAAACTTATTTTATTGCGGAATTAGTACATTTTTGCAATAAATATGTTTGGCAATAGTTGGAATAAACTTCGAGGCATGTGTATACAGATATTTGGTTGTGGTAAGGGTTGAAATGAGGCTGTTTTTTGGGGAAATATGTTTACGTGACTCATAACACGGCTACCAAAATACGGCGCAATTTAATAGCGTTATTGATTTTTGATATATAGTTGTTACTATTTTAATCGTAGCTCCCGTTGCGAAATATTACTTAAATTCTAACAATTTAAACAATCATTATCAGTTATGGCGTAGCCTATTTGATTAACAATACCACATGACTGTTAGATAAGAAAATTTTACGTCGAAATGATTAGTTATACTTAAAAAATTAGATGTATCAGCTATACAGTAGGTACACAGTTCACTCACAGATATTTAATTCACAATATCATGTTTTAAAAATCATCAAAGTTCTATAGATAAATCAGCAATTTGTTGAATATTATACTAAGCTTTAGTCCAATAGTATAGGTATAGTCCTACAATTATTTACTTATGCGTACACTCTTAAACAAATATTTCACAATATTCTATTTAAAAACTTGTAAAATCATCAACAAACTATTTGATTAACCTTTAGATAAAATTTAAGATGTAGTAGTTCCACAAATACTACAATTTAGTTAAGAATATTCTTATCAAATATATCGCAATGTACTTAATAGGTACTTCAATACTTGTAAATATAAAAAAACTTTTAGAAACAAATTTTTTGTCATTAAAAATTACTACTTGCATGTTACTGAAAATGAGATTTTTATCATTATGAACCTAATATTAGGTCTAAAACATTGGTAAAGATACAAATTTTATTTAAAAAATTTTTTTTTAGTAAATTGAGAAACAGATTTTGCTGTGTCGTCATTATTTTGATATTTTATACAGGAAATATGGCAGCAATCTACCTCACATCGCATATTATTCAATTTTTATGAACTATTTTTGGACTTGGACTTGATAAAATTTTTGTAAAAATAACAAATACGGGTCCCAAGTTTTTATCTGATCTTTAAAAATTAATTATAAAAAATAATGCAAGTAACACATTTTAAAAACGGACTCACAAATACTTCTTATCAAATTTTTCGCAATATTATACCTACTTCAAATGTCAATCATCAAAAACTATTACCTATATTAATTGTTTTTCCTTGAATATTTCTCATATTTAGCTAATTACCTACTTGAGTGTGACAGTCCTATCACTCAAGAATACTTTATCATCAATAATTTTATCGTCATTATTTATTTATTTTCACTCAATCCCAATTACAGAGGGAGAACAGAAACTAACATAATAAAAACAAAAGCATTTTTTTTCTACTCCTGGTATTAAATAGTATATTACATTACAAGTCATGAAAATGTTTCATTGCAGACGAGGAGGCGTTTGAAGAATGCGAGGATGCGCAGCGTCCGAGCATTTCTTCAAAGCCTCCGAGTCAAGCAAAGACATTGACATGACGCGTGATGTATTATATTTTTTTTAAATCGGCAATTAAGCTTAAAATTATTAAAAAAATTAGGTTTGCATAAATCATCAGAGCTGTGACAAATCATTAGAGCTGTCACAAATTTTAGAAAAAGTTGTCATGACAAGTAAACAAAGTTGAAAGTAAAAATGACTAGGCATGAAAATAAAATTTTCATGCCTAGTCATGAAAATCTTACTTTCATGCCGCAAATTAGTCTGGAAATGACGATTTTCATGCCGATTTTGAAAAAACATCATTTAACGAACTGGTTTCCATGGCGCTAAATAACATTTTAAACACACCTCGACAAGCCGTGGCTTTGGCCATTTTTAGTCACGGGCTGAACATAGCAACTGACATATTAAGCACGGGGTGAAGTTGGCTCCTATATTTAACATTTAATTTTTTTAAAAAACTGAGGGAAATTAATTATTTCTTTCTATCATTGTCAATTTTTTCCAATATGACTTGCCTAAATAGAATTTTGTAGCTATGTATAATATCATTATGATTTAAGCTAAAATTATTATAAATGAAATTTGACATATTTATGAATTTATGTTCTTTAATTTGTGGCCGTAGAAAAAGTATAGTATGTGACTCGTTACAAACTCTCGTTTTTTATAAACTCGCTGCGCTCGTTCCAAAAAAACTCGTGACTAAAATGACGTTTATAAAACCTGATACATACTATTTAAATTGTACAATCATCACAAAACTATTAATATTTAATTTGAATCAGTTATAATACTCATCTATTTATTATTTAAAAGTCATGTGACAAGAATTTGTATGCCTACGTCACGTTTCCCAAAACAATGGCGCATTTTATATTTAAAAACATCCGTCGATACATCAAGGTCACATACGTGACAATAAATTTTCGTAAACACCGAAATCTATTTCCTAAAGTTGCTCCAAATTGCGCAACGGCGACCCAATGACACATTATTATATATTTAGACTTATGTTCGTCTAGAATTATTTTCGCTATTTATTTTCAAGGATACTTTACTCGCAAATGGAGGTAGATTGGCGCTTAGAACATTTTCAACACGCATTGTTTTATTTTTAAACCTTGTTTTCTTATCTAACGATAATGCTATCAGTTGGTTTTTACGTGGAATATTCTAGAAATTTTTTTGTAGGCTAACCAAACAGGAAAATGTATTCATGAGATGTTGATTGAAGTGCGAGATGAGAATTTGACTCAAATGGTAGGTATGACCAAAAATTATTTATGGTTTTTAGTAATATTATTATTTATGTCCATCTTCTAAAATCCAACATTAAATGTACTAACGTAGCAAGTGTTTTGTGGCCAGTACAAGAATGGTAAAATTTTATTTCAACAAGGATCAATTAACAGTTGTGCCCTTTTGCCAATAACAAAATGTCTAATTATGCAAACTTTACACGGTTATATCTCACGACAGAAATTTATTGTTATAATTTTAAAAAATCTGACGTGGACACCACATGACTTCCTTGTACGCCTTGTGTGTTCATACTTTTCTTAATAACTAAAATGTAGAATAATATAAAAAATTCTTTCTTCTATACTCACAAATATATTGTAGTCATTTTATTTAAACTGCAGAAGAAGATATAAAACATATTTTACTATTGTCACTGTCATGTCATAATCATTTAAATTTTACGTAGTAACAAATGTTAATCGATCATGGACTACAAGATACCGAAATACTAAATTATAAATATATACTTTAATTATTCTTAAATGATACCAGATACAAAAATATTTATAAAATACCGATTGTAGGTAATAATCACATAATCTTTCATTTAAAATTAAAAAATTTGTCTTAAATTAAATATTTATCGAAATATTTGAAAAAAGTACTACTTCCGGTTTGTAGATTGAAACCAAAAATAGGAGGTGCACAACTAGATGCTATAACAGTCCTAAATACAAAATTTCAACTTTCTACGTCTAACCGTATTTGAGTTATGCGACACACATACGTCCGTACGTACGTACGTACAGACGTCACGAAGAAACTAGTCATAATGGATTCAGAAAAGGTCAAAACGGATATTTTCGTCAAAATCTGAGAACCGAAATTTTTCGCGATTACAATACTTCCTTACTCCGTACAAAGAAGTAAAAAGGCACATCTGTAGATCCTTGTTTCTGTATTAAATGTTTATAAAAGATTGTCGTGAAATCAATAATAAACTGACAGTTTACTCGAAAACACTGTTACAGTATTTTTCAACTACAAATTGACAGCTAGGATGCGACAAAGTACGAGTTTCGGGCTGGTTTCGGGCAGCCGTAGTAGTGGAAAAAATGTTATACTAACTAAAATAAAAAAATATCTACAAGATAATTGAAATATTATGACCTAATATGATGAAAACATGTTATATTCATTCGATATGTCCCTCAAAATTTATTTTGCAAGGAAATAAAAATCCTAAACAACTGCGAATATGTATAAGTCGTAAAAATAGCAGAATATATTGTGATATTTTGCATAAATTTTATTTAAAATAAATAATTTAAATACAAAATATCAACACGTGAACAATTTTATAACTATAATTAAAATGTAAAAATTTAATGGTACAATATTAAATTTCTAATATAACAATATCTAGAAACAACTGCGCAAAAGAATAACAAAGCTATCTAAGTTCTACTTGTTTTTGTTTGATAATTAAGAGAGAATTTCTTAAGCATACAAAGCTAAAATGAAACAAGAATGAATTGTTTAATTTAATTAATTATTTAAGTAGCGTCAGCAATTAATTTTGTTGTGGTTGGATAATTTTTTATAAATATTAATGAAGGTTAATTACGATTTTTTATTATCATTATCCAATGGGAACTGTTCTAAAAAATATATTAGTAAGTTTCCTCTCATTGTATATTTCAAAAATGTATGCCTAGTAACACAAATAAAAACTGTTTAAATAAATAAATAAATATCAATAATGTAGCATTTATTCCATTGTATCCGCATACTTATAAAAATTATCGTAATAATCTAACAAAAATATAGTAGGTACCCATTTAAATAATTTATCGGATTATAGAAAATGTAAAATGGGTAAACTGCATTTAAATTGTAAATATAATAATGTTATAAATGTTTAATTAAAAATATTATATATCGGTCAATGGAACAACTTTCAGAGCTTCAATTAAAAAGTCTTGTCTAATTTTAATTGTACTCGTATGACTGACCTAATTATTATAATAATTATTGTTTTATATTTTAAATATTAAGGTAAATATTTTATAAGAAATGAAAAATTCGAATAAACATACCTATTAAGTATCAGTATAATAAATTTGATTTATTAATTTCAATTTATTATTATTATTGTTTTATATTTTAAATTATAAGCTAAATATTTTATAATAAAGAAAAATTCGAATACATGCATATTAAGTAACAGTATAGTAAATTTGATTAATTAATTTCAATTTACTGATTAAATTTGAAATATTGTCTAATATCTTGTTCACACAACATGGATTCTTTGAGGGTTCTTTCATACCTCTTTATTTTGAAAAAAAAGAATCCTGTGAAAATTGCCTGTCATATAGCTGCGCAGCTAAATTGAATATTCAAAGAGCCTTAAAAAAGAAGAATTTGTAATTCATTGCTATCTTCAAAATAGTGAATTCCAGAAGTATTAAGTTTAATTTATTTAATTCGTTTTAAATCCAATATAGGTCTCCAATAAATTTTAAGTATTATAGTGTATAGCTGTAGGTGTAATATTTGTCTCAAAAGTTTTTACTTCCTTGTACGGAGTAATAAGGAAGTATTGTAATCGCGAAAAATTTCGGTTTTCAGATTTTGATGGAAATATCCGTTTTGACCTTTTCTGAATCCATTATGACTAGTTTCGTCGTGACGTCTGTACGTACGTGCGTACGTGCGTACGTGCGTACGTACGTACGGACGTATGTGTGTCGCATAACTCAAATACGGTTAGACGTAGAAAGTTAAAATTTTGTATTTAGGACTGTTATAGCATCTAGTTGTGCACCTCCTATTTTTGGTTTCAATCTATAAACCGGAAGTAGTACTTTTTAAAAATATTTTGATAAATAATTAATTTTAGACAATTTTTTTTATTTTAAATGAAAGATTATGTGATTATTATCTACAATCGGTATTTTATAAATTTTTCTGTATCTTCTATCATTTAAGAATAATTAAAGTATATACTTATAATTTAGTATTTCTGTATCTTGTAGTCCATGATCGATTAACATTTGTTACTACGTAAAATTTAAATGATTATGACATGACAGTGACAGTAGCAGTGACAATAGTAAAATATCGTTTATATCTTCTTCTGCAGTTTAAATAAAATGACTAAAATATATTTGTGAGTATACTAGTATAATAAGTTAAAAGAATTTTTTATATTATTCTACATTTTAGTTATTAAGAAAAGTATGAACAAACAAGGCGTACAAGGAAGTCATGTGGTGTCCACGTCAGATTTTTTCATTCAAATTCTATTTTCTAAAATGCAATCTCTGCTTTATTTTTATTCTAAAATAATTTTATTTCCAGCTAAAAATATTTTCCCTCCAAGTGTTGCAAACTCCAGTAACATTCTCAGCATGGGGGATGTTTAATTTCGACTACAGTCTTTTGTTATCAGTGAGTACGTTATAAATAGGGCTTGAACTTATATACACAAAAAATTCTAAAATTTGAGCAATATACGCACAACAACATGCAATTATATGCAACAATTTAGAAAATATATGCAAACAAATATTTTTTAATTCTTTAACATTAAAATTATTCTGAGTGTAAAACAATAATTTAATCAAAATAGTCGAAAATATTACATTGTACACTGTAAATACAGTTTATTATTATATGTTTTCAAAAGTGTCTATACCTGGGCCCTGTATCATAAAACGACAATTATAATTTATAACTGTCTTTTTCTTACAATTATGTCAAAAACGTAGTTACAAGTGTTTCATAAACAAAAACTACAACTTGTAATTTCCTATGATTACTAAATTATTTAGAATACTGGAACAAATTTTTATAAGCAGCTGTTTGAAAACATATTCAGACCGTCACTATTCGCAACGGTCTTCAAAGAAGCAATGATCTACAATGGGCTACTTGCATGATTTTTTTATTGAATATTTTGGAAGAAGAGATAAAAACTTGGTACCCGTATTCTGTATTTTTACAAAAATTTTATTAACAAGCTCAAAAATAATTAGGTCATGAAAATGTGGTGTGACGTAGAAAGTCATATTATGTTCAATGCTAAATAGTGACGTCACAGTAAAATTTCTTTCTCAATTTACTAAAAAACATAATTTTTTTAAATAAAATTTGTATTTTTACCAATGTTTTAGATCTAACATTATGTTCTAATCTAATTTTCAGTAGGTACCATGCAAGTACCCCATTGCAAAGTTGTAAGATTGTAACTTGTTCTTTTATATGAAACAGGGCCCTGAAATCTACCCCTAGTTATATAAATATAAACACAAAGCATCTGCTTGCAAACTAGCCGAGGTTGCTAGGCGACAGCTGCATCCCTAGCCTTCGCCTACGTGATTATCGAGCCCTGGAAATCCTGGAAATACTATTTTCGTTGCTAGGTAAAATTTAATGCAAATATGCTCGATGGGACACGTGTACAGTGATTGTGATTGTGAAGTGCACTGGTCAGGGCCGTGCCAGGGTATATTGGCGCCCTCGTGCGAATCTTTATTTGTCGGTCCTATCACATTATTTTTAAAACTTACTTTTAAAACAAAGTAATTAAACAAAAATTATAAAATTAATTGAAAAAGGAAATTGTTTTTACAATTACCAATATTTTAATTACATTCAAATATTTAATACTTTTTTGAAGTAGTGTTATTATTTTAAAGGGCTCGTCTACCTTTTTTTTAGAATTCCTAGAATACTCTCGATATTACTTTTTTTTGCATTCTCTTCCCCACTACTACGACTGCCCGAAACCAACCCAAAACTCGTACTTTCCCGCATCGTAGCTATGCAATATCATTTTGAAGTTGAAAAATACTACTGTAAACATATTATGTATTCCCATAATAACTCCTGTATTTTTAAAGAAATTAATTAAAACAAAAATTATTCAAAAAATGTAGCTTAGTTGCATGCTTCTTGCTTTTTAAATTTTTCTGTCCATTTATGGTGACCGAAAAAAATCATATCAAATCATGACAAAAAACCGCAAGAAACGATTTTTTTACTTCAAATTCCTAGGCCAAAAACTAAAAAATATAACATTTATTTTATAAAGCCGTTGTTCAGAAAATTGCTACTTAAATTTTTATATGTTTAAAGGTATATTCAAGCCATTCGTATGCCACTAATATGAATAATTTTACCTATGTTAAACAATAAAAAGAAGGCAAAAATCTAAGAGGCAAATATTAAAATCTTTAGTAGCAAATATTAAATCCAAGTAGCAATATTAAATTCGAGTGGCAACTATTAAATCCAAGTTGAATTTATATTATTAATTATAGCATAGTGCAAATGACATAATAGAAAATAAATGATAACAAATAAATTGTGCACTTTTGTGTGTAAGGTAAAAATCGAGGTAAAAATCTTAATAATGACATATTTTTGTAAGTGATGCTTTTAAATAAGTAATTCCATTATTTTCAGTTATAATTTTCCGCCCTTGCACCCCTGGGTTGGTACGGTCCTGGCCCTAACGGCAAAAAAACCGTAGTTGTTTCTAACGTATTAAGTTCGTATAACTAATGAATTAGAAGTATTTAAAGTATTAAGTAACTAACGTATTATCTTGTTTATAATTATTATCAATAAATATTGCATATTAAACAGGGTTGGCAAAATCATGATTTGTTTAAAAAAAATAGAAAATAACCATTTTTTGAATAAATCAAAAAAATAAATGTTATTTTGATTTTTTTATCAACTTACCATGCCTGTTGACAGTATTTATTTATTTACATAAATAAAGGAAGCTAACAGTTGCCCATTAATAAGCTTGTTGATCTTACCGGTTACTAGGTTAAACAAAACGGTAAGTAAATTTAATATTAATTACGAAGAAATTAATATTTGCGTATGGATAAAAAAGACCAAAAAATGATATTAAGTCAGACAAAATTGGAGACTGAGCGAAACATTGTCTTCCATCGGTAAACTGTCCTTACCGTTCTTGATACTCTTAATATAAGTACCTACCTACTATTTGTTTGGTTTATTTTAAATTAAATGAAGAATAATTTTATTAATAATTATTCGTGTGGTTATTTTCCTCGGCCAGTAGTTTAAAAAATAATATTTCACATTCGTAATAAAAAATCCGTCTATACAGCGTAGATTTAACTATTGTTTTTCTATTCTATTATTTTTTAATTCAAATCAATGATTTTCATTAAAAAATCACTTGATTTAAATCGTGATTTAAATCAAATGACTTAAATCGGGCCAACCCTGATATTAAAAGGTAATAACAGTTGATGAAACGATTATATAATTTTTTAAATGATGTAAATAATACAATCAATAACAAAATAGACTACATTTTCAGTGTAATATTTTAATTTAATATTAATATGTATTAATAATCGGAACCGGGTCTCTTAAAAGCGCGAATTGCTGCAAAAATGTGCAACATTTCTATGGCAACCAGCTGCAGTTCCAGGACTAGAATATCCACGTAGGCGATGCTCTAGCCCTACGTGACCTAACTGGAATGTTCTAGAAACCAGGGGTGCTCAATCAGTGGGGCTATTGCGCATTCAATCAGAAGATTCTAGGGGGTTAAATTTGGTTTTTTTTCAGTTAGCGACAGCTGCGACTACGTATTTGGTTATTTTGGTACAGTTTGATCAAGCTAAAACCGATGGGAATAATTTTGGTAATGGTACAATGTCGAAGGATTGAAATGTATGTTATTGATTAAATAAATTTAATATAAAAAGTCTGTGCTTACAATATGCACCTAGATAAATCCGTTATTATTATTTTTACTACTTATGCTTGACACATATTTATTATTATTCGTAAATACAGGGTATTTCAGGACTATACTTGATTTAATAACTAAACGGACAAACTTGAAGTTGTTTCGCTGAGCCATATTTACACTGTGTAAATACGAGAAAAATATCCCTAGATCAGCGGGAAAACTCGATACAGTCACTGACAACAGCTGACGAGACAAGATTGGGAACATTCGTTTGTTTACATTACAAAGTTTGTGTGGTGTAAAACTGGTGTTACATCAGCCAATCAAAAACGATCAGTTTTAGCATTGCAACTTCAGATTTGTCCGATTAGTTTTTAAATAGAGTATAATGTACTAACAAACTTTAACATATTATTCCTGGAGGTCATTTTAAGCAAAAAAATGTCATTGAACATACCTACAGGTTCTATTCCGTCTGGTTAACAAAATACCAGAGGTTGACGTTTTACAAATAACACGAATATTTTAAATTGTTGTTATTAAGACACTTTTGAATAGCAAATTGTTATAAATGAAAAAAAATATTAGTTTGCCAGCTGTTATTCAATAAAATTTACAATTCGAAGTTACAGATGCATTTATTATAGGAAAATTATAGATATAATACTTAATAAAAATGGTTAATCTAATTTAAATATTGCTCGTATTATTTCTACACCTTATAAAAATGCATTTGTCATCTCAAATTGTACATGTCACTAAATGACAGCTGTCAAAGTAATTAATTTAACTTTTAAAAGCGATTTGCTTTTTAAAAGTGACTTGATTATGAAAATTTAAAAAAATAGTTTTTACTCTCTCGCATTTTGTTATCCAGAAGGATAGGACCTATGTTCAATGAAATTTTTTGGTCAAAATGACCTTAGGAACAACTGTAAAAAAATTACCAATACAACACAAATACGTCGTTAAGACGTCTTTATAATGTCTATGTCCGTCTATGTCTTTAAAACGTCTGATACAAATGTAATCACAAAAACGTCACATACGTGTCTTATGTCCTCCATTCTGGATGTTTAAAAGATGTTATTTGCTTCCATGCAAATGACGTCTATTTAATACCTTTTCGACAGTCAAATGATGTCTTTTTAATAAGACCAATATACGACTGAATATAGGTAATATGACTGTATGTCATAACCAAGATGAATTTTGAGACAAATATAGGACTCCTATACAGTTTGGTGGAGGTGAAATGCGAACATAGGGAATATACATGACAATCGAACTTTCAAGCCAGGTATCTTGATATATTTTGTAGTAGTGTCACAAAACGAAGTAATATGAATTTGTGTGGCAAAAAGAGTAATCAATAACAGAAATTATAACAAAATCTAAAAGTGCATGTAAACTTTCTTGTTCTGCTCGTATACATACATTATTATGCAAAGAAAATATTTTAAAGAAAATAAAAATTTCAATAACATGACTGCTACTTTGACATTGACAGTACTTATTCCACGTATATCAAGATGCCTAGCATGATAACTACATTGTCATATATTTCCCTATGTTCGCATTTCACCTCCACCAACCTGTATATTGTACGTGGAAGATTTAATACTGGACAACATAATAACGACTTAAAGACTACCGCATAAGACATCTAAAATTCGACCTTCTTATGACGTCTGTAAGACAGTAGCAAGATGTACGTCTTACAGACGTTAATACGATCACTGCGGATCGCTGTGTTGTATGGGTTGTAAGTGGGAGATTTAAAACTGGACAACATAATGACGACTTAAGAGCCTAATGTAGTGAAGTTGCGCGCAGCAAAAACATGCCTTTGAATAGGGATTGAAATTGAGACTAATTTTGGTCGGATCGATTTAATTTTTTTTTTCATTTAAAGATAAAGATGAACTCCGCATCCGCTTAGTGTTGAAATTTTAGTTTTATTTTTTGTTTCAATTTTACAATGCCATAAACTTGTCATAATTTGCCTTACTTCACATAACTATTACTCAGTATATCAACAAAAATAGTAAATTTCAACACTAGACGGATCTAGATTCAACTTTTATCTTTCAAATGAACTCTTGTTTTTGATGATACGTTCAAATGTAGTACCAATTTTAATCCCCCTACGAGAGCGCGTTCCCTATTGTTGCCTTTGTTCGACACCCTAAGTCTATAAATCTAAATTCGACCAATACTAGTCTCCTTATGACGTCTATAAGACAGTAGCAAGATGTACGTCTTACAGACGTTAATACAATCGATGCATTGTATGGGTTTTGAGTAATCCCGATTTGCCACAATAAAGCGGTGTTAAAAAGTTTGCATACACTAATAATTCACTGGTGTCATATTATTGAATCAAAGATCAAATCTAAATGAATAATAGAGCACTTGATCTCCATAAATCATTACACTACCGAGGGAATAATCAAAAAATAATTTGACCATGTATATAAAACTTAAACCTCAGTTTTCACAAATATTTCGTTGAACGCAGAATAATGTATATCCCGGAGACACTATACGAAGCTATAACACCAACGATTTTATTGTCAATGATAAGTGGAACTTTGCCATTTCACATATTGTTTATCGACGGAAAACATAAACTGCAAACAACAAAAACTGCTAAAGCAATTTCTGTACTTTATATTATATCATTTACCATATTTTTGATCGATGCAGGATTGAATACAGATAACCTAGTTATTTTAAACTATTACCAAAGCATTGTTTCAAACCTTGGATTGGTTTTTGAATTAATTGGCGGAGTGTTTCTAACTTACATGATCTATATCTATAATTTGATATTTGCAGAAGAAGTCTGTGACATGTTTAAGAAATGTCACAAAATAGATCAAACGTTAATGCAGTTTCAGAGTGATTTTAGGTACAAATATCTGTTTTACTACCAACTTGTGCATATTGTAAGCGGGGTAGGTACGTTTTTCGTGACAGCAATCATGCAGTATGTCAATTCCATGGCAGCAGGGTTTGGTAAACTGACTTTAAGTCTACGAATAATTCTATTAATGCCTTTGCTGATCATATTTATAATGGAAACACAGTTTACTTGCTTGACTATTTTGCTGCGATTCAGGTATGAATGCGTGAACCATGAGCTGAATAAAATGCAAGAAAATAATATGGTTATTGTTAGTGGAAATAGATCTGGCAGTGTGAAGAAAATTGATGTTGTTCCTATTTTACGTAAGTATTAATTCTTAAAAGATTCAAATTTCGCGGTTATTGTGGATGGCGCTGCTGTGCTTGCAAATGGCGACAAGCGGGAAATTCAATTTGCTGTCAGTGTCACATTTTTGTCAGAACGAAACGAACATCAGTGGTCCTAAATCATTTAAATTTTTTTTGTACTCATTACCTAGGAAATGACATATTAAGCACGCAATTGATAAACGGAAATGTCAATTTCCCAGTGTAGTCAATCGGGAAAATGCAAAGAATACTGGCCTTTCTAGACATTTCAGAGTAAAAGCATCTTAAAAATAATAAAATTTAGTTTATAAAGTGTTACTTCCCGGAATTAAAATTAGTGAAAATTATTAAAACCACCGAAAACCGCCAATATTTAAAAATACTATCTGCCGATAGTAGGTAGTGAGTAGAAAAAACATAGTAACCTCAAATTTTATGATCAGGCTACAATTACAACTTGAATAATGTATTTCATTATAGTTTTAGTCGGTTTTAGTCGTTACAAAAACATTGTACAAACCTCTTGCGGGAAGACACCATCCCAGCATTCGCGTAAATGAAACCCTCGCTTGCTCGCTTCGCTCGTGTTTAAAAAAACCGCTCATGTGAGATAAATATCTTCCCGCATTTGGTTCATAAATAACTGTTTTATAATTGAGATTAGTTTTTTGCACTTTAGGGCATTTTTAGGGACTAATGTTTTTAATTTGGTCCCACGGGATTAATTTTCATATTTAATCCCGTTGTCAGGACATTGAATTATTTAATCCCGTTGTCTACTATACTATATAGTTACTAGTTTTGCCAAAATTACAAAATATGTCTTTTTAAAACTATTAAGAGCGAAGTGCAAAAATTAGCGTAGGTAGAAAAGTAGAAAAGGAACACTCGCAGGATTAAATAATACACTTTAGTCCGTTAATATTATAGGTAGTTTTGTTAGTATTATGGTATTATTGGCAATAGTACAAGTATCACATTATTGCATAAGCATAATATTGTATTTAAAATCAAAATAATAAATTTTAAGAACTTATCGTACCACATTTTTTAAACATTTTAGGTGGCCTAGCAACAAAAACAAATGAATACGCTTCTCCAAGCCCAGTGCAAAGATTAGAAACCCTAATGATATTACACGATTCTTTATGTGATCTTGTAGATAAGGTAAACGGTAATTTTGGCCTCCAGATATTACTATCAATAGGCCTTAAATTTATAGTATCAGTCTTCAGCATCTATTATTGCTATTGGTCAAAAGTGGTCAAAGACAGGACAATGTCGGCCATTTTCTGGTTTTTATGGGCAGTATACAATCTTTACGAGTTGGTGAATTTATCTGTGAATTGCCAAAAGGCTTATTCAGAGGTATAATTAAATTATGAACCATTGGCAAATGATTGATTTCTTTTTATAGGCTAAGGTAACTGGATCTTATATACATAAATTGTTGTTGTATACAAGTAACCCAGGATTAAAAGACAAGGTACGTCTATGGAAACGTCAAAATAAATGACTACCGTAATTTTCTCATAAGCTACTATGATCTACTTTTCCGTTCTTACATAGAAACATAGAATTCAACATGACTTTTTTCAGCTTGGAATTTTTTCTCAACAACTACTGCACCGGCAGGTTAGGTTCACCGCTTTGGAGCTATTTCCTATTGATGCAACTCTACTTTTATCGGTAACAATTTAGAAAGCGTATTAGCAAAATGTAATTTTGTAATTACTTGTAATTTTAGATTGTAGCTACCGGATCTACATATTTAATTATTATGCTACAATTTCAAGAATCAACTGACGGAAATAAACACACAACTGTCATGTTAAATTCTACGCATTCTATTGACGTTAGCTAAATTTGCAAACATAAAAATAGAAAACTTACTTTGAGCAGTTAGCAGAGGGTTAATTTTTAGTTTATTATTAGCGTACACGTACACTTAACTGACAGATGACTGTACACAACAGTTTAAATTGTTAGGTTAGATTAATATTAAGGAAAAAATGATAAGCAGAATTAATGTATTTTCTAGAAAAGATAACAATTTAATATAAATATTATGTAGCAAAAGCATGTACTATTTATTTTGCTAAATATAAAATATAACTTGTGTTTTAATTTGCTTCATCCTTAAAACTATCCTATAAACAAAAAAATAATGATTTCTGAAATTGTGAATAATAGTAAGGGGCCTAAATGGTAAATTGTATAAATATATAACCTTCGAGCATATACTGACTAGAGAAGTAATTCCCTATACCAATGCATGGCTTGTTGTGATCGGAAGATATGCAGCAGGGGGGACTTGCGGGGCTGGAAGTCCTGGTGTATTGCGGGCAGCGTTTTGCTGTTATTCTTTGTTACTTCTTGTCACACATGTCATTTTACTATAACCCTAAGTTCTGCGTTTACTTTGTGACAAGTTTTATGAGGATTTGTGAGTATTATTTTACTTTGTGGAATAATACTAAGAAATTACGCATTCCTCAATACATCACGGCTTCCGACCCCGCAAATCTCCCCTACCGCATATCTTCCGATCACAACAAACGCCGTAAGGCGGCCTCTAGTCAGTATATGCTCGAAGTATATAACTTCTGAAATCATATCTGTGCTGCCACCGTTCGGTATAGATCCCAAGCACTCAAGCACATCTGTCAAAAATGTTTTGATCTTTTTAGATCATTCAAAGAATGTTTTACTGTAAACATCAAAATGAAATGCATCCATTTAAACATACGTGGAGCTTCATTTTTAATATTAACAGTATTACTTAACGGAATAAAACATTCACAAATGGGTACTAATTTAAAAGAAATAAACAAACAAAAAATTATATATCACGTTTGCAGCATCTGACAATCATATGGATTTACCAACGAAAGACAACACTCAAAAAAATACAAACAATAGTGATGATATACCAAAGAACAACAATTACATGAACGAAGACATCACGCTGGCTTGTCCATCCAATCTCAATTGTAATGAATTACAATATCCTTGCATTACATGCGTTATGAACTATTCTTGCAATTACGGCGAGGAAATAAAAGTAATTTGCGAACCACCTAAAGTCGTCAAGTGTTCAGTAGGTTGTCAAATTAATACACCGAATAAATATAAAAACAAAAGATGTTTTAGGGCGAAAAATCTTTCGAAAGAACAATGATTTGTCGGTATTGTTACCAAACTGAACCTTGGGAACATTCATGCACTTTAAAAGCAAACTGCAATTCGATTGCTACCCCCAAGCAATATTACAAAACGAATTGTTCGGTTAAGAACGACGTCATTTGTTTAGGTAAGTTGAGGTTATGTTGTTACTTCCATGGATAACTTTGATCTTGTATTACTATTGAAGATAAAAATAAATTGTAATATTTTGTATGTTCAGGACGAAGAAATTTCTTGAAGAGGGTGCTCTGCAACTGGACAGGGGGGTACAGATGGAGCACAGCCCTAGCGCTTAGCATAACTTTGGGCGGCTTTGGAGCAGATAGATTTTATTTGGGCCATTGGCAAGAAGGCATAGGAAAGTTATTTAGTTTTGGTGGACTAGGTGTTTGGACACTAATCGATGTGATATTAATTTCGTTACACTATTTAGGACCTGCTGATGGTTCTTTGTATCTTTAATTTTTAATTTATTTGTGAGACTAGAATGTATTTGTACAATAGCAATAAAAAAATATCAGTTACATACATAACAGTTGTATTTTTCTTTGTAAATATTTTTCTAGTTGATTTTGAGTCATGTTTTCAATGTTTTCCTTGTACACCTACAATCACAATATTTATTAATAAGTGAAATATTAGGAGGGTCATCTACTCCGAAACACGTAGTATTAATTATTTTAAATTTAGAAATTAATGCTTTTAAAATTGAACTTAAAAAATTAATTCAATAATGTACTCGAATCGAACCGGAACAGGCATATTTTGGCAAACCCGGAACCGAATCAATGGTTATAAACCAGTTCGGAACGGTACAAAGCATTTTTTAAATTCAACGTATTTTCGTTAAAATTGTATTAATTGTTATATTTTCTTTAGTTCAACCGGATTTTATTTGATTTTAGAAATATATTATATGTTAGCTCAAAACTGGATCGAATTTTTTAAATCAATTAATATCTAATAAAAAAATTTTGAACCGAAACCGGAACTTGAACCATTTTTTATTAACCGGTTACCGCACAGTGAACCGAACCTAAACCGTATTTTGCGCGGTTCGAATCCCTGCTCAATAATAATACAACAATTAATGTTTTTAGATAGTCCAATCGAAATAAGAGTCAAGGTAAAATATGATTTTCGATGGTTTTCCATACGTTCAACAACGAAACTGCTCCAAAATTTGCTGTACCAAGTTATAAAACGGACACTAATACTATTGTACTGAGTAGAAAGCCCTCTAATTATTTGTTCAACTTACAATAAGAGTAGGTTTATTTAAAGTCTTCAACAATCGAATTTTTAAGCTCATCAATCCATGAGGCGTAACTTCGGTGTTTTTCACCTTCATAATATCGTCAACTAACTCAACATATACAACAACTTTTCCATTACTGTCCAACCCAGAAACACCGATGATATTCAAATGTGGCACAGGAGAAGTGTATTCAAATTTGTGAATATTTACAGATGAAGCTATGCTGTTTAACGAGTTTAAGATTATTTTCAAATCTGGACGATTCCTCATTTGACTATTTTTATTCCATGGCACTGGTTTAGTTGAGTTCAAAGACGTTGGTAACATTTCACTAGTTTCAAGGCGAACACAAGTTAACAATAAATTTAAACGGGCAGTATACCTCTTTTTACCTTTGCCTAAAATTGTTCTGAATTAGAATTGATAATTAATTGTTTTTGCTATACGTTACCGTATATTAAGGCTACCATATTTTTAGAAATGATACTGTTAAAAAATTCTGGACCTGGATTGTATCCCATAATCCACATAGACAACAAACTATCTAGAAAATATTCGATATTTCTTTCAAGTTCTCCAATATTTATATACGCTTCTAATAATGGCACAATATAAAACGTAATAATATTGTCGTCGAGATCATCATAACTGACATAACTCAAAGACCACAAGAATCTTGCAATATCTTTCACTCTGATCTGTTTGCTAAAATGCTCATCTTTCGATTTTACAGTAGTTTCTTTTAAATATTTCAAACAGTTATCTACTATGAGAGAAAATAAGTTTTTGTCGAAATATAATGCATCTGCATAGAATGCTAATATATGCGTACTGGCGGTAAAATTATAATTCTGAACAGTATTGTTAAAAAATATTGTATTCGATATTGTTGTCAACAATTCTTCATCCTGTGATTGATTTTGTCTTAAAGATTTTATTAGAGTTACGAATATTGTTGTGTCTTTTAAAACGTTTAAGTTATTATAAACTGCATCGAGAATTTTGTCTATAAGTTTTCTGTATTCGATTTTTGTACTAGTTTTATACGATGAATTACACAAAATGGCTAGATCGTTCAAATTAAGGTGGTTAATAAATTGATGATTAAACTTCTTCAAACAATCCCTTAAAATTAGTTTAGATTCGTGAGTTTTCTTCTGCAATGCAACGTAAAAACAAAGTTGTAGTAACTCTATTTTAGAGCAATGTTCAATCTTAAAACTCAATTTGTAAATAGCCTGAGAGTAAAAAGATAATCTAGTAATCATATGAGGCATACAGATCATGAAATTGTGCAGATAATTATATATTTCAGTTGTGGATAGCTCAAGTAGTCTCGAACAACATTCCTTGTCTAGATATTTCAAATAATTCTTGAAATCTTTTCTTCTAAAATTGGTCTCAGTTAAATTCAATATAATCGCACACAATTCATTGTTATTTAGCCCACTCAAGTTGTTCCAACAATCAGAAATATTAACTGCATTGTTGTATATTTGTTCAGTATTCACACATTCTTTGAAATATTTTAAAATACGCGGCTGGAGGCTAAGATCATCTAACCTCACAATTTTATCCGCAGCAATTTTGTTTTGATATTGTTGTTTGGATGTTGAACAGACGGTGAAGTTTTTTATCAAGCCATCAAAAAGCTTTTTATACTGAGTTTTTGTCATGATGTATCTGAACATTATTTCAAATTATCAAAATATGAGCGAGTAAATCAATAACAAAACTGTGAACAGTGGATTTCCCTAGCTAACGAAATGTTACTGCCAGAGCTTTATTACTAAAACGAATTTGAAATACCCGCCAAACCTGATAGAATACAATAAAAACCGGTTCTACTGCCATAACTGGGTAGGGTAGAATGTACCTCTAGCTCTACCATTTGGCAGCGCCCACTAATTATGGTGGGTAGTACCAATAACCTACCAATCTTACGCGTTCGGGTAGGTACAGATATACCTAACCCCGACCTAACCCCTAACCGTAATTTATATTAATAAAACTGTGCTTATTCTTATTATTGTTTGAAATAATACCTATTCTTTTGCATTGTATACTTTGTCATAAATAAGTAATTTACTAAGAATGTTTCCTACCTTTAGTGCAGACCACTCCAAAGACTGTGTTGTCTGTAACAAAAGAAAAAAATTACAATTTTAATACTTACAATTTCCATAAACGAATCATATTGTTTACAACAAAACATGCACTGAAATAGTTATTTAACTATCTAGTGGGTTAATGAGGGCGATTAATAAATTGAGAGAAGCGAACGCGTTAATTATCAATTAATAATTACACAGGTGACAAGGTTGAGATGTCAAACAGAAATTTATTCGGAGGAAATAAAATGCTCGAGTGTAATTCAAATAGATAATTTGACGACTCCTTTGGTTCTTTTTCACAAATATTCCCAAAATCTAATGATTTCACTGACAAATATTAGAAATATGAAACAGATGACATTTTAGTTTTTTTGTTTATTGTTTGGTTGCTAAGAAAAAGGTAAATATAGTATATTACATTACTAGCAGGGTAAAACAGTTTTTACTGCTGAAAGGAGGAAATGACCGGCGAGCCGATTAGGCGAGCCTGTCACCTCCTTGAAGGCAATAGAAGGCTTTGTAAAACAACGTTAACATGTGAGTAACAAGTAAAGGTTTTATCACTTGCAAAAAGTTACCTTCCTTTTTATCCGCTGTCAAAGTGATAAAATTGTGTTTTGTTTATGGCTTACTTTATACATGAGTGGAATTATCGAGATTATTAGTCGCTTTAACATAATATGAGTTAGTTATAATATTTTTTCGTTGATCATACCTTTTTAACTAGGAGAAAAAATAATTTTATTTCATGACAAATATGTGAGGTTTGTCACAATAATTGATATTGCTGAGCATCAATATTACGTGAATATTATTAACTAGAACTGTCAAAATCATTTATTTTATTCTATTTACCATTTTTACAACTTACGGGTAGCTAATATAATTATATTACGTGTAATGAACGCATTCAAAAAAATCGTTGATTAATAAAAATCATGCATTAATAGGGGTCATTAGTATATGTTTTTTTTACATTAATGATACTCATTAATAAACAATCAACGGAAAACTAAATTTTAAGCCTAATTTTATGAGCATTTGTACATATGGGCTTTAGTACACATGGGCTTTTGTCCATGTGAGTAATTGACCGCATGAGCATTTATACCCATGAGCATTTGTACACGTGGGCTTCTGTCCGCGTGGGCAATTATCCGCATGAGCATTTGTACACATGGGCTTTTGTCCGCATGCGCAATTGTCCGCATGAGCATTTGTACCCGTGAGCATTTGTACACATGGGCTTTTGTCCGCGTGTGCAATTGTCCGCATGGGTATTTGTCAATTGAGTATTTGTCTTTGGGCATTTGTCCTATGGGTTTTTGTCAATTGCGCATGTGGCCGGCCACCTTTAATACCAGTCCACACGACTACTAAGACAACACCTGAAATACTGACGAAATTTTAACTTTACATAGCCCCTGTTAATATCAAAATATTATCAAACATCTTATTACATCTTGTATAATTAGTTCATGCTGCATTCTTTCTTTAAATACCAAACACAATAAAACGTATTTAATAACAAATTAATACAATGAAGGTACAGTACCAATACAAAACAATCTTATAAACATATAACTAGATATCATATTTATGGTTTTATAATATTATCATATGGTATTTTAGCTGCAATAGGGTTTATAATTGACATAATAATTTGGGCCAGAACTATTTCAACAGAACCATTTAGATCTTCTACTAAAATTCTCCAGTTTTCATTTAGAAATGCATTCATTTGTGTACCTAAAATCATCAGATTTGCAAAAATTCACGAAATTGAAAAGTTTAACACCAAGTTTTATAAGTATTCTTTCAATATTAATTAATAATGCTTTAAACATTGGTGTTAAACTTATATGAGTGCTATAGTTACTTAGTACTGGATTGTTTAGCAAATTTTCGAAATATAACTTCGCATCTTCCGAATGTAATTTAACGTCAGCTTTTTTAAGCTGTATAAATTCGTAGTTTTTCTCTTTATTTGTTTGCAAATCGTAAGAAATTTCTGCATTACATGTTGTACCATCTGTTCAAAAATATTAATATAATTACTGTAGGCATTTTTCTACAAATTAGTACTTACAGAATGTATTGTTCATTGGACCACTACCTTTAAGTCTCATTATTAAAACCTTTCCATCCATATTATAAGTTGCTACTAATGTAGCTACAGGAAACAATACTGTTACTTTTATAATCTTTTTATCGAAATTCCAGCTGAAACGTAATTTTATTAAATATGTAAATATACAGGGTCTCCAAGTTAACGTGCTCACCATTGGGATCTCGAGAACGAAGTTTGTTAAGGGTATCGTCTCCACGTAGCTCAACACCGCGTTTGTCCTATGTTAATGCATAGAAACGCTCGCTAAAAATACGGAAAAGCAGTCTAGCAATTTTTACAATGTTCACGAAGTTTTATAGATAAAGCTAAATTTCATAAATTTATTTACAGACGAAGAATGCAACTAGGATTATGCCGAGTTACATTTTCTAATAAATCCCTTAATAATAAGAAAAAGCATGTAAAAATTGCTTAAAACACACTTTTTCATTAATTTTGTATACGGATTTCAAAATTTTTTTCAGAATTCTAACTGGGCATAATCCTAGATTAATTCTTTCACAAAAATCTATGTTTTTCCTTCAAATTTTTAATATGCAATGAGTAAAGCAGAAACTGCTACACCTCTAAACACGCAATATTTTGTTATGGAGACGAGGCCCTTAATGGTGGGATTCTGTTCAAATCTGTAGTTGCTACAGATCTATAAAACTGTAAATATTAAACAAAATCGCAATGAAATTTATAAGCATATGAACATTTTTATATTTGTCAACAAAAATTGATGTGATTTTGTTCAATATTTAAAGATTTACAAATTTGTAAAACTTACAGATTTGAACAGAATCCCACCATAAATTATATAAAAGTTGCCCCTCTTGGGGGCCAATTTAGAAATGTTTTTGTTTTCCCACAAAAATGTATAGATGACTAGATATACGCAAAATGTAAATTTGGACAATTTCGTTATTCACCAATAACTTTTTTGTTTGAATTTGTACGTTCTATAGGCAGATTTTAACGAGGAATTCACAGCAGTCCTCAATTTTGTTTTATCTCTTATGCCCTGTTCACACGTTGCTACTTTGAAGACACATTCGTGCTACTGTAGCAAGAAAAAATCTGAGTCGCTTGTCAAATAGCAGCGCTGCTAATTTGTAGCATCAAATTATCAAGAACTACTCGTTGATAATTTCACATCGTTGATCGTTGTGTGTGTAGATAGCGATTTTTTGCGGTAATTGTTTCGATTTCAATTTCTTTTCATGCTACAGTAGCACGTATGCGTCTTCAAAGTAGCAACGTGTGAACAGGGCATTACAGATTTAGAGAAATTCAAACCAAATTCAAATTTTCATGTAGCTTATAGTTGGCTATGACCCGTCTTATTAAAGATTTGTTCTCTCTTTTCAACGATATAAAACCCAAGTACATTGAAATTAAAATAAAGACAGAAATTACATAATTATTATTTTTTAAATTGTTTTTATCAAGAAAGACAACGAAAATCAATAAAATAATTATAATTATTATTATAACACATTGGATTCCTCGAAATTTAATTAGAATAATCCGCTAATTTAAAAAATATATAATTTTCACCCAAACAAATGGCAAGTGAAAACAACTTTTTCGATTTTGGACCTAAATTTTTAACGCTCATATCTCGGAAACTAAAAGAGATTTTTAAAGTGCAGTTTGCGCCATTTCTCATAGTTTAGTTAGCATAATTTGATTATTTTTATAAAAATCAATATTTGTGATCTCCCTTAACAAAATCAGTTAAAAATAAGGAGTCTGTAATTTCTGCCTTTATTTTAATTTCAATGTACCTACTTGTGTTTTACATCGTTGAAAAGAGAGAAAAAATCTCTAATAAGACGACTCATAGCCAACTATGAGATACATATGAAAATTTGAATTTGGTTTGAATTTCTCGAAATCTGTAAGAGATAAATTTTTTTCAGGACTTCTGTGAATTCCTCGTTAAAATCTGCCTATAGAACGTACAAATTAGAAACTTGTACTAATTCAAACAAAAAAGTTTTAGGTGAAAAAGGAAATTGTCAAAATTTACATTTTTGCGTATATCTAGTAACCTATACATTTTTGAGGGAAAACAAAAACATTTCTAAATTGGCCCCCAAGAGGGGCAACTTTTGTCTAATTTAAGCAACTTCCCCAGTTAGCACAAACATATTCTAATAAATATTCTATGGATATAGATTTCGAATATTAGAATATTCTATAGATCATCTGACAAACGTCCTTGATATTCTTATCATATTCTGAGAATATAAGAATGTCCCCCTAAACAATCTGCTACAGACATTCCTAGAATATTTCAAAGAATATACGTAGAATATTTAGCGGTCTTTATACGGATGTTTTCAGAATAATAAAGGAATATTCATAAAAGAATTATTAGCGAAATTATTTTTTATTTATAAAAATAAACTGGATTACCATGATGATTCCACAATTTGAAACCTTTAGTAATATTAAGAATATTTAAAGTTACAAATATTAAGGGAATATTATATGACGATATTCTACGGATATCCTTTTTCGATATAAATATTCTAGTAATATTCCGGAAATTCGAAATATATACATGTGTTTCAGATATTAAACGAATATTCTTCGATTATCTTGTGCTATCTGGGTCGTTTCTCTCATGGTTCTCGAGATCCCAATGGTGAGCACGTTAACTTGAACACCCTGTATTTGATTGTATTTGAAATCATACTCAAATTTTTGCAGTTCTATTAATTCGAATCCATAAACACTCATGTTGGTAGCAAAAAGTTTAATATTGTCACTGGCATCTAAATTTACATACTCCAATTTAAATGGTTTCATATTTGGTATATGGTATGTTGTATCTCCTTCTACAATATGTTTAATTGCTTCATTTCCACTTTTTAATGCACATTCGTTGAAATTATCTGACTTGCTACATGTTTTTATATACGGCGCTAGAAAAAAATCATCAATATAATGTAACAAAATAGATTTGTTAGTAATTTTCCGTAATCAAAATTATTGCTTAAGTTGTGACTTGTAAAGTTAAGTAAAGTTATTCACATAATTATTAGTGATGACGAAAATTGTGACAATGTTGAAAATGATATTTTGATTAATTTTTAAGGTGAATTCAGAGATAAATTATAAATTACAATTAACAATAATTTGAAGAACGCAACAAAATTATTTTGTCTACAATCGTTGTATATTAAAAACATTGTTAAACAATTTTTAGTTAGGATATGTACAAAACTGTCGCACTGTTGTACTGTTTTGTCACACTAGTGCGACAAAAACATAAAACTATTAGATTTATTGCGTCAACTTGGCCTCAAATAACTATTGTGAATATTTTGTTTGAAAAATATTTGTTTTGTTTATAAACGTTATAATAATAATAATTTTAAAATAAACTACATACACTTTATACGATTGTAGACAAAATATTATGTGCACCTCGTTGAATAGAGCTTATTTGTTGCAACTCTTCCGATTTATATACAAATGTAAAATACCAAATATCAAAATTTTTGGGTAATTCGTAGTTGTTACCCGACCTACACCCCGGCCTTGACCACATTCATACACACACACGCACGCACGCACGCGCGCACTTACACATACATACACATACAGACATCATCGCGAAACTATCAAAAATGAGTTGTAAGGACCCTAATTCGTGCTCATCCACTAAAAACTCACTACCCGATTTTTTGCATGATTCTAATATCTCCCTTACAGATAAGCGGGAGATATAAATTAACAAAGAAATAGATGTTACAATTTTTACCCAAATGTTTATGTGTAAGCTTGTGTAAAATATTTGACATATTATTTCTGTGTTTATGACTTATGGTTATTTTTATTGTTTTGAATGCTGTGAATGGACATTAATACAATAAATCTTAATTTTGTTCTGTGCACACTAGTATTGTTATTCCCATACCAAAATATAATTTATTAATTTAGGATTAAGTAGTTCTGAATACTGCTTAAGTCTTTACTTACGTGGTTTATTAAATCCGTAAGTATTGTCAGTAACAAAAACGAATAAAAATATACAAATATTAACGAGATACATTTTGAAAAATAATAATGAATATAATGCCGATGTTCCTATTTATAGTACTTAGACAATTAAGTCTAATCAATCTTTTATATAATATATGTCTCATCGTAAAGTAATTATACGTGTACAGCAAAAAAAATTACACTTCTTTTAGAGGACAAAATATGTAAACATAACTAAGCACTAAAGATGAAAACAAATTCATCATTGATTACAACAAAGCAAGCCATGCCTTTCCCTTTGTTCCGGCTTGTCATTTTCAAAATTCAATGTCACAAACTTCATATTAATCATGAGTCGTCCATCTAGTCCTCGATCTAGTGCTCACCGTACTCGCAAATCTGTGCTTCCAGAGTGTTGTCAGAAAAAGTTAGCATGCTGTACAACTAAAGATCAAGATTTTGGAGCAATTGATACCCAACCAGACACAGATGTTCAACCTGCTGCTAGAACCAGACCCCAGCCCGTACTAGATGACGCACCCTTTGAACTCAACATACCTCAACAACCGGGGCCTTCTACTGTGGAACCTGCGGTATATGAACCCCAACCCCAACCCCAAGAACCCCAACCCCAAGTGAAACCCCCAAAAAGTTATGCACCAGAAGCTTGTGGTGCCTCTAGGTATTTTACGAGGCTATTAAATAAGGAGACTGCGCGTGCAGAAGGCGTCCTAGAGGGGCAGAAAGGAAAACGAATAGCTGTAGTAGAGTAAAATTCAAATAGCTAGAACCCTGCGCGAAGTACGAATTCTCGTCTTAGAGAGAGAAGCATAGATGATAAACAAGAGGAAACTACGCTACTGTCTGTTCTACTGAACATCAGCTTCAATATCTGTTATTCTCATGTTGACATTCGTAGTGTTTTGATTCGTGTAATCCTGTGAATTTTATAATTGATTGTGATTGAGTTATATTTTAGTTTTCTTTGAAAATTAAGTGAAGTGCAGCGCAGCATATACTCGCTAGCTCCGCTTTTGTAAAACGGTCAGTACATGACAAGCTCTGCCTTTTCGTGCAGTCCAGGGTCCTAGCTTCTAGTATTTTTTCTATAAAGGTTAGAAACGAACGTGTTTTCTTCTCGTGCCGATTTTCGCTTCACCTCTTCCATCGACTCGAACCGGGTTCCTATTAAGGCAGACTTGATCTTTGGAAGTAGAAAATAGTCACAGGGTGCTAAATCAGGCGAGTATGGCGCGTGTTCGAGAACTGGAGTACCTCTAGCGGTTAAATAACGCTTCACAGACAGCGCGTTATGGACAGGTGCGTTATCCTGGTGCAAAATCCATTGTTATCGGCACGAGTAGATAAGACGTTCGTTTCTAACCTTTATAGAAAAAATACTACTACTGCGACAAAAACGTGTTTTCGTACCGGAATAGTAGACACTTCCAGCTATCCAACGCTTCGTTTCGTTTCCCCTGCTGCCTTCTGCGCGCACAGTCTCGTTATTTAATAGCCAGAACTCGTATTCATTGGAGATTGAGGGTTGAATGTTCACATGTTTGTTTACATTTTTGTTGGTAATTAAGATTATCTTAATAATGTACAAATTGCTGAAGTATACATAACGTAATGAATTGTTAGTTATTTTTATAACATGCATATTTAATCAAATAACTTAAATAGTATTTACTGAATCTTTTAATAGTATATTAAAGAACAAGTTTTATAAGACATAATTTTTTCGCACGTGTTCAAATTTATTATTAAAATTTAAATTATACTGCCACAATATACACAAGTCGATTTAGGGAAATTTATGTATGTAACGTTTTGGTTGGTGATATTAATATTGTCATTTATTTATCTGTCACTGTCACTGCAAAAGTATATAATTACTGAACTATTCTAGTATACATATTATAGAAAATATTGAACTTATATGTTTTCTATTTCTGGAGTCATTAATTTTATTGAATAAAAAGTAATTAATTAAGCAAAACATATTTAGAGGTTATACTGAAATTTGTCAATTCTAAAGTTTGACGTTTAACAATTGAAATAAATGTCATCTGATACTGATCTGATACTAGCAATACCAAACTTCTATAAAAATATGTTGCGTGTCACAAAGTGAGCTCTAGCGACATTTAGTTGCGTTTTACAAAGTTAACTTTGTGAACGCCAAATAGAAAAATTCGTTATTGGGTAGGCCTCCTGATGTGGAACCTGCGAAATATGAACCCCAACCCCAAGAACCTGACAAAGTGAAACCCAAAAAATGTAATGCACCAGGAGCTATTTTATTCATTGAAGGTTGAATATTGAATGTTCACAAGATTCTGTTAGAAATTTTTTAAAAGTTTGTTTACATTTTTGTTGTTAATTAAGATTATCTTAATTATGTACAAATTGCTGATGTATACAGAACGTAATGAATTGTTAGTTATTTTTATAACACGCACATTTAATCAAATAACTTAAATAGTATTTACTGAATCTTCGAATACTCCACAGCGTTTATTGTTTTATTAAATATAATAATCTAAAGATATTGTTGAAGATAAAAGTACAGTCTACAAAATGGTCGATGCAGAATTTTTAAATTCTGCTTTACAATCGGAATATTATGTTAATTTGAATTATGACAATTTTTGTAATTTTTTGGACACAAATATCTTCTATTTTAAAACGAATTAAAAAAAGTTAATTCACTTGTAAATGAAAGCTGTACAGTGGCGCGCGAAATCCCTCTTTTCTACAGTTTGCAGTTTTTTTTACTAATATGGGTGCCAAAATTATTTTTTTCCCTCAAACATAAATTATTTGTAATTTTTGTGTTTAACAAAATAATAAACGCTATAGAATAGCGCGCGGAATGTTTTTGACTGTTTTCTGCCATGGGTAGAGGATCACCTTAAGCCACAAACATAACACGTATCAGTACACAAAATTCTACATTTCCTAAAACAGGATTAGCATCCCTTAAAACAGAAACCTGCACATTCTCAAATAGTATCTTTATAAGTGATCGACTTGAACAAGCAATCAGTCGTCCCCAAATATTCCTATCCTGACTCACTTCTTTTACTTCATGCACATTCATTATTTTATTTTTATAGAATAAAATGCAGCCACTGGTTGGCAACCATCTTGATTCTTTAAGTTATGTATACACAAGTATTCTTTGAACAATCTTTCATGCTTCTGAATGCCGAGAAAAAGAAATTCACTGGTCAGAAGCTATTCATTGAAGAATTTGTAATTAATGAACAGCTCCAAACCAGTGAATTTGTTTTTTCCAGAAAACAGAACCATGAAAGAATCTTTCAAAGAATCCATGTGTGACCAGAGCTTTACAGGATAGTCGCTTTACCGCGCATTTTCAAAATAGGTCGTTTCTAATAAAAGGAATCGTTTTATATATTTATTTGGTACGATAGATAAGACTAGTACTTGAAATTTTTAACAATTTCTGTTCTTATAACAATCCATATCAATTTCATTTAGGATAGGGGCTCCGCGCAAGATTCCTGAGCAATCAACGCGCCCCGTTTGCAGTGCAAAATGCGATTCCACCAACCTGCCCCAACAAGCACCTCGTGCTCTTCAAGCCCCTAGGCGTGGATATTCCCAACGCCAGCAACCATGCAGAACTAATTCGCAACTTGCACAAGCGCCCTGTAGCAACGCCCAAGATCCTAGGAGCTACACCCAAGCTCCTAGAAGCTACATGCAAGCTCCTAGAGGCTACGCTCAAGCTCCTAGGAGCTACGTCCAAGCTCCTAGTGGATATCCCCAAGACCCTAGGGCGCAAACCCTACAAGCTCCTTGTGGATATTCCCAAGACCCTAGGGGGCAAACCCTTCAAGCCCCTAGTGGATATCCCCAAGACCCTAGGGGGCAAACCCTTCAAGCTCCTTATGGATATCCCCAAGACCCTAGGGGGCAAACCTTTCAAGCCCCTAGTGGATATCCCCAAGACCCTAGGGGGCAAACCCTTCAAGCTCCTTATGGATATCCCCAAGACCCTAGGGGGCAAACTCTTCAAGCCCCTTATGGATATCCCCAAGACCCTAGGGGGCAAACCCTTGAAGCTCCTAGCGGATATTCTCAGGACCCTAGAGTATATTCCCAAGTCTCTAGCGGTTATTCCCAGGACCCTAGCGAATATTCCCAAGACCATAGGAGATACGGGCAAACTCTTCAAGCTCCAAGTGGATATTCCCAAGATCCTAGGAGGTACGGCCGAACCCTTCAAGCCCCTAGAGGACATTCTCAGGACCCTAGTAACCCTAGGAGGTACGGGCAAATCCCTAGAGGTCCTACAGGTCTTCAACAACCGACCATTTCAAGGGTCCCATCTGGGCCCCCTGGTGTTGGGGTACAAAAGACTTTACTTGTGGAAGTGTCAAAACCACCCATGGCAGCTGTCAGTCAGACTATTACTACTGCATTCACGAAACCTCTACCTAAAGGGGGAATAGCTACAGCTAGGGTTATTAGTAGAACGACCTTTACTGCTAAGCAGACAAATGCAGAAGAGATGACTAAACAAATTGGTGGGAAGGAAATCGGAAAACCTAAAGGTGAGATACATTTACTAACATTTACAATGATTCTTAATAAGTCGCCATACCCCAGTTGGGTAAATGGCGTGATAGATATCCAATATTGCCGTGAAATTTGATGCAAAATGCAAATAAATTGATATTAAGTCAATTAAACGCAAAATATATTTTTTGTGTCGATTCATCAAAGCCCAACAAATTGGGCATGTGGAACGAATGTTGAATGAAAAAGAATATAATATATGCGAGTGAGATAGTTGGCGAGCGTTTGCGTTGACATTTTTGGTAAGAAACTGGATTAATGTTATGGTTTGTTCATGAAAAGTGTGGAATGAATGATACGTTTCTAAAGAGTAAATGGATTGGTATGACTGATGGTTTATTGCAGGTGTGAATGATTTGGAGAAGTCTAGATGTAAATTTAGTTAAGTAGAACCCTTCGCGAAGTACGAATTTTCGTCTTAGTAAGAGAGGCATCTGACAAAACAAGAGGAAACTACGCTACTGTCTGTTCTACAGAACATCAGCTTCAATATCAGTTGACGTTCGTAGTGTTTTGCTTCGTGTAACGCTGTGAATTTTGTATTTGATTGTGATTGAGTTATATTTTAGTTTTTTTTGAAAAACGGGCAGTACATGACAAAATCCACCTTCTCGCGCAGCTTAGAGTCCTAGATATATGAATTTTACTCTATGGTTTGGTTATCAGCAAAATAAAATAACTTACTGACAGTAACGATGCGCGCGCGTCATAATATTGGTACCTATATTTGACCAGCTTAGCAGTTAGGTTATATCTTCTGCATTCTTGTACCATGTGGTAGAGGTTCCTAAAGCTACTCGTACTATAAACAATCTATTCTTCTAGGTATTCCTCTGCCGAAGACATCCCGTTTGCAGCGCTTCGACAAGACAGTCACCTCGGAGCTAACCCGCCGCAAGACAACCACCACGATGACGACGAGCACGACATCCGACACGAACCTCCTGGAGGCGGTGGACAAGCTGGCGAAGGCGGAGGCTGCGGACACGTTCGCGGGGGCGGTGGCGGCAGCTGACGCAGCTGCAGCTGCTGCGCCCAACGCCCTAGCTGCCGAGGAGGCTGCAGCTAAAGGCGCCAGGTGCTACCAGGCGGAGATCGTGGACGTCGTGTCCGAGCATGTGCCCGGGGATAAGCCCATACAGGTCATCGGCTATGTGGGCATTACCAGGCCTAAATACGCGGCGAGGTAGTGGAGAGGGGAATTTAGTTGGTTTATCTATATCTACTTTTTGTTGGTTTTGTACGTATGTTATGAATAAATATTTTATGAATTATTTTATTTGTTTGTAACCATTCAACAACTAGCTGTAGAAATGCAAAATATAACTTGATGATGAAAGATACGTCAATAATTGTTCACTATATAAAAGAGACGGCAAAAGGTTAATAATTTTGTTGGGGTACAAAAGACTTTACTTGTGGGAATGTCAAAACCACCCATGGCAGCTATCTGTCAGACTATTACTGCTGAATTTACGAAACCTCAACCTATAAGGAGATCAGCTACAGCAAAGGTTATTATACTTTGTCCCAGAATTCGGAGGAGCACCTAGAAAAGTCCCATTTATACAGGGAAAATAAATTGAAGTATAGTTTGGCGGCAAATTTGAATCACTTACAAATCAAGGTAATATTTGAATTACAAATCAAATAAAAACGATTACCTTTGATTTTTATTACTTGTTCCTGGTTTATCCATTGTTAACCTTAACACTTTGTTACTTTATACAATTTAAACGCACATATTCTAACCTATAAAAGAACTGTCACATTTTGTAAACACTGGAGCTAAATTACTGGGTGTAAATATGGCTCAGAAATGAGCAATTTCATTGGTTGGAAAAACGCGGCAAATTTAACAAGCTCCTCCGAATTCTGGGACAAAGTATAGTAGAACGACCCTTACTGGACCTACTAAGCAGACAATTGCAGAAGAGATGACTAAACAATTTACGAAACCTCAACCTATAAGGAGATCAGCTACAGCAGCAAGGGTTATTAGTAGAACGACCCTTACTGGACCTACTAAGCAGACAATTGCAGAAGAGATGACTAAACAATTTACGAAACCTCAACCTATAAGGAGATCAGCTACAGCAAGGGTTATTAGTAGAACGACTCTTACTGGACCTATACTAAGCAGACAATTGCAGAAGAGATGACTTAACAATTTACGAAACCTCAACCTATAAGGAGATCAGCTACAGCAAGGGTTACTAGTAGAACGACCCTTACTGGACCTATACTAAGCAGACAATTGCAGAAGAGATGACTAAACAATTTACGAAACCTCAACCTATAAGGAGATTAGCTACAACAGCAAGGGTTATTAGTAGAACGACCCTTACTGGACCTATACTAAGCAGACAATTGCAGAAGAGATGACTAAACAATTTACGAAACCTCAACCTATAAGGAGATCAGCTACAGCAAGGGTTATTAGTAGAACGACCCTTATTGTACCTACTAAGCAGACAATTGCAGAAGAGATGACTAAACAATTTACGAAACCTCAACCTATAAGGAGATCAGCTACAACAGCAAGGGTTATTAGTAGAACGACCCTTACTGGACCTATACTAAGCAGACAATTGCAGAAGAGATGACTAAACAATTTACGAAACCTCAACCTATAAGGAGATCAGCTACAGCAAGGGTTATTAGTAGAACGACCCTTACTTGACCTACTAAGCAGACAATTGCAGAAGAGATGACTAAACAATTTACGAAACCTCAACCTATAAGGAGATCAGCTACAGCAAGGGTTATTAGTAGAACGACCCTTACTTGACCTACTAAGCAGACAATTGCAGAAGAGATGACTAAACAAATTGATGGGAAGGAAATGCTAAAGCCTAAATGTGAGATACATTTACTAACATTGACAATGATTCTTAACACGTCTTGTAACTCAATTTTTTACACTTGGGGAAGCCTAATCCAGCCACTGCACATTTCATCTTCAATAGATATGCAAGGCCCAAACTCTTTCATTTCACGACTAATAAAATAACCACACTAATTTGACCGCTAGCTCTTACTCAATTAGTGAGCGTTTGCGTGGACGTCAAGTGAGCTATTTTTTATGGTTTTTAAATGTGCAAATGCAAAAGGGAAGAAACAAAAGCATATTAGAAATGTTTGCTCTAGCTGATCACTTGGTCGTCTTAAATGTAGGCTGAGTTTCATCAGAATCTCTTCGTTGCTACTTTGGGTTTCAAAGATCGTCGCATAGATTGGCATTCTGAGTGCACCAATACGAATTGGTCAGGAGTGGTTGGTTTCCACTAACATTCCATAATTTGGAGTAAATCCTGTTGAATGGTTATCAGCAAAATAAAATAACCTCTTGTCATACTGACAAATGACAATAAAGATGCGTGCGCGTCATATATGGTCCGATAGCCATATTTGACCAGTTAGCAGTCATCTTTTCAAGTTTAGTTAGGTTAGGTTACATAATTTATTTTATTTGGTTTATCTATACCTACTTCTTGTTGGTTATTTTGTACGCATGTTTTGAATAAATATTTTATGAATTATTTTACTTGTTTTGTTTGTTTGTAACCATTCAACACCTAGCTGTAGAAATGCAAAATATAACTTTAACAGTATCAACTCCAAGTAGCTCCTATGTTAATGCATAAACGCTCGCAAAAACGTAAAAACAATCTAGCAATATCTAAAATGCTCACGTAGTGTGACCAAATAATGCGAGTATTGAGAATGTCGAAAGTAATAGAAATAACAATAAGAGAGCACGTAACGATGTAAACATGTCTTTTATCAGGTAAATGCACTTGTTCTTATCCCGAATTCCCATCAAACAAATCGGGTTGTTTCTGATTCTCGAAATTTTCGAATCTTAATAATCCGATTGTCGACGTGCTGGAAATGTTTAATAAGTAAAATACGACATGAAAAAATATATATTTATTATTGTGAATAATACAAGGTAAAAATTATAAATATTACATTAAATTTACAGACAAAACGATTAACAAATTGTATCTATCGTGAGGATAGACACTTACTAACTTCTTCTTACTCGTTCATCCTAACTCTTACTTGATCGGTCGATCACTGACTAGTGACTAACCTCTACTTAATTTACTAAGTATATTCTAATACTAATTGCAAGATTGCAATAATTTCGCTGAAACGCAAGGCACGTGTAACAACCGCGCGTGGCTAAAAGGTGAATAACTTAACAAAACACAACTTAGCAATAATTTCGATTACGGAAAATTACTAACAAATCTAGTTTGTTACATTTAATTAGATTATATTAAGCTATTTATTTTAAAATTTATAATGGAGGAATATTAGTAAAAGAGCGAGAGATGATGAGATTAAACAATACAGTTTATCGATTCTTAAATTCGTAAAACATATTATATTAATTTACTCTTGTTAGAATTTTAATTTGTTTTTATATAACAGATTATTTTTATGTTTATGTAAATTAATAATTTAATTAGTTGAATTTTTTTTTATTTCATTAATTAAAGTAAGTACAAAATTTTAATTTTATTTTCAGAATGATTCAAATTATAATTATAACAAGAAATCTTGCTTCTTGCAACAAAAAATCTTGTTCTTGCTCATAGTTAGTCTTGTCTTGCCTTGTTTTTTGCATGGTTACTGCAAGAACAAGAAAATTAAAAACAAGAACAAGAAGATCGTGAAACAGTAACAAGAATAATCGTTACAATGTTTTATAACTTATATGCGCCTAGATAAATTTTATAGAAGGGAACGATAATAGATTATAAAAATTAACAGCTTTTATTTATAAAAATATTTAAAAATCTGAGTAAGGGGTGAATACTCCGTTTGCCCGTTTATATCAGGCGCCTATGAACTGTACAAGGAAAGGACTTTGTGAAACGCAACTCACATAGCTTGTTTGTAATGCAAGTAGATTTTAAAAATGTATTTAAGGATAATTATATTTCAGTAGAAAGTTTAATAGTGATCAATTTATTGTTATAGTGATTTTTTCTTATATTTCCATTACCATTAGTAGGTACGCATCTTTAAACTCTTCTTTAGTCTTTATTTCTAGGGACTAAGGTTCTTAATTTGGAATTATTTTTCATATTTAAGGAGGTTCCCTAGACATGCAGTGGAGTACTCAGATATCAGCCTTTAATTAATAAAAATATTTTTAGTAATGGAAAACAAAATTCGGTCAACGGGTGTTAGTTGATATTGAAATTCGTTCAGTTGCGGTGATATATTTTTACAATAATTTATAATTCACTAATCAAAAAATGCTTGAAGATTTTTTTTTCAATCGACAATATTGTTACAACTATTTGGTCAACCTTCTTCAAATTTTGAGAAATTGATGTCCGTGCTTGCATACGTTTATATACCAAAAATTGAGTAAATAGAACATTTCTAACATCTTTTTATTTAATCAATTAATGGAAAGCCATAAGAGCCCATGTAAAATATTAAAATTTAACAATTAATTTCGTTCAAACTACGTGGTCAAAAATTTCCAAAAAATTCAGGTATCATTTTTATGACACAGACAACATAAATTCAAAGTTTGGTTGCATTAGAACATTTTTTAAAATGTCTAGGGAACCTCCTTAATCCCGTTGCCAAGGAATTGAATTAATTAATCCTGTTGTCAAATAACTATGTGCTATTTGTTACAGAGTATCTATGCTAACAATATAAATATTTGTCATAAAGTTTACTGTTAAAATTTCAAATTGTGTATTCTTTTAAACTATTTTGCATTCGTTTGAGGATGAAGTGCAAAAATATCATATATACCACAGGACTAAAGTACCTCTAAGTAAGGGATTAATTTCCTCACCTTCGGCTCGTGAAATAAACTTCACCCTCAGGATTAAATCATGCACTTTAGTCCGTTCATATTATAATATGCTATTTTGTCATCTAAATTTCTAATTATATTGTTTGTTTTAAATTCTTATGATATAATATTAGCATTGGCATTAAATTAAATTTTGACATAAACTTTATGACCGATTTCATTAGAATTGTACATTATATTTGTTTCCTAATAAAGTAAAATAATAAAACCTACCTATATTATGAAGTAGAATTCGTATTCAAAAGAATAAAAGTAAAGAAATTAGACGGAATTTTATTAGTTCCTTACCTACCAACATTACTTAATTAAACCATTTAATATAAATATTTCATGAGCTATAGTAATAAATCAAACTACCCAAAAATGAATCGATTTGGACATTGGACATCAATTGCGTCGGTTTTCTAATTACGTTCAGTCATCAACCAATGGAATTAATGGAATATCGATTTGTTCTTGTTTATTCCGATTTTATTATTTGCTATAAAATGAATTTTCGTTCGGGAATTTCATATTTGAAATTTGTTGCAGGCGAATAAGTTTATTATTTTTTGCCAGAAATCTATAAAAATTATTATATTTCCAATGTGGCTAAAAACTAAATTTAAGTTTGCATATTTTTGTTAGTGATTTAAAAATAACAATGACTATGCAATGAAAATAGCAATCATAAAATATTTTAAACGAAACATTATTGTTTTTAAATATTAAATGTATTTCAATTTTGCAGCTACTGAATTTAAATATAAATATTTTTTTCCAAAAAATGAGCTGCCACACTACAATAGGCTACCTGTATTGTATTAAAAATGAGATTTCTAGTACTAAGTACTGTATTGTTCAGAAATATTGGTTACAAAGTTGTTTATTGATTTGTTTGAGAAAAATATTGAAGCCAACAGACATTTTTAAAAACATTCTTATTTTTGGTCTAGTAATGAAAGAATCACTTCTCCTGATTATGTCCAATAAAGAAAAATACCGAAAATACAATATTGTAAGTACTTCAATACTGATCTCCCGTCGTACAAGATATCCAGATGGGCCAAGTATTTGATGTTGTGTGTTACAATATTAATATAAATGAAGAACTAGATATACAGGGTTCGCCAGTCAAATGGAAATATTTGATGTTGCTCTTAGAGGTCGTAGGGAGGTGGTGGGGAAGAAAATAACCGACTCAACATTATTAGCGTGGTCTACCATTTAGTTTATAATAGATAGTTGGACGGGTGAACAGCGTGGCTACATAGTTAAAGCGTACTCTATCAGTGGCGAAAGTTTGGTGCAAATGCGGAGAGATTTTAGACGTCATTTCAACGTACCGCGCAATCAGCCTGTTCCGTCGAATAGGGCGATTCGAACGTGGATAAACAATCTTGAGCAAAGTGGATCGACGTGTAAAAAAAGGTGGAAGTGCAAAAACATCGCCTTTTGAATAGCTGTGATGTTTTCAGAGGATTCGTACCGTTTTTGCACTTCCACCTTTTTTTACACACCGATCCACTTTGCTCAAGATTGTTTATCCACGTTCGAATCGCCCTATTCGACGGAACAGGCTGATTGAAATGACGTCTAAAATCTCGCCGCATTTGTACCAAACTTTGGCCACTGAGATACTACGCTTTAACTGTGTAGCCACGCTGTTCACCCGTCCAACTATCTATTATAAACTAAATGGTAGACCACGCTGATAATGTTGAGTCGGTTATTTTCTTCCCCACCACCTCCCTACGAGCTCTAAGCCCCACATCAAATATTTCCATTTGACTGGCGAACCCTGTATTACTAAATTTCCTAGTTTTATCCCTAAACAATTAAATAAGCTTTGTACTTAGTTATTTTATTTTTCATGAAAGTTGTTAATATTACTTATATTATTTTGTAGGTAATTTATGTCAGGAGCCTGCAAAATGTATTCCTTATTGTAATATATAAAATTTTAATTATTGAATTCTGGTACATAAATAAAAATAATTAATTAATTTTAATTGTTGTTTTACTTTATCATTATTATGCACTAGTGCATAAACCGTTAGATTATTTAGCACGCTTAACAATGTCATAAACAATAGGGTACATTTACCATAGTAAATTAGCAATCCAGTCAATTATATTGAAAGTAGACCTCAAAAATAAGATATTGCCATGAACATAGTTTTCAAAAAGTTAATAGTTCTTTAAATATTTGAGATTTTACGTATCGATACATCTATGTCACAATAATGCGTTTCACGAGTATTCTTACTTACAGTAATAAAGAAACTACCAAATTGTATGTTATATTTTGTAACATTTAGAAACAGTTTATTTTACATGAGTACATTTTAATTCCAGCCCCATGGTTTGAGAAGATTTTCAGCTATACATCTACTTCAGACATACTTTAAAAATTAATTACAGCTTTATTAAGAACAATTTAGGCTTATCAGTACTCTCAATCGCTTTAAAATAACATGAAGTTTCAATAAAAAACTTTTTGGTAAACTACCTACCCTATTGATTATAATAAAGTCGTACATAATTTTTTTTATGCACGGTCGTATCATAATTTGTCAATTATACACGAATTTCTGTGACATAAACGTCATTTTATAGCCCGTGGGACTGTTTATAGCGCAGTGCGCCATAATGAAACGTCAAATCATCAGAATGGAAACAGTTAAAATTTTCAATTATTCTCATGTAAACTACTAATATAATTCTATAAATAATTATTTTCTGTAATTAGTAATACATTTTTAAAGTTAAATCATTTTTACTTACATTTACCATAAATTATCTTGTAAATGTTTAAATTCAATAATGACAACTTTGACATTTTTGTATTTATGTTTATCTTCAGAATGTTTTTGGTATCTTAGCAACAGTTCAAGAATTTATGAATTTTTGGTTCTTTGAACTATTTGGACAGTTAAAATTAATAAATTTATTTAATATAAAATCTTCGACCGTGCATAAAGTTATGTATGTACCACGGGCGTAACTTGCTTTTATGGCCTTTGACGTGTTTTTAGCCCTCGTCTACGCTCGGGCTCAAAATCACGTCTCACGCCATAAAAGCCTCCTTACACCCTTAATACATAAATAACTATTGTTTATCTATGTGTAATAAGCCGAATACCATAATGTAAGTATCGAGGTATCGACCCACCTTAACAATTCATATTTTGGTCGATAGAAAATAGTCTCCTAGTGCTATACAACCGCGTGGCTAATTATAAATCAGCTTATAAATGATGGCACCACCTGCACGTTAAAAATAATAATACAACAATTCTCGGATTCTCGATTCCCTTGGTTATTGTTTGAAAATGTAGGCTAACTAATTGACAAATTAGAGCAATTTAAATGCAGAGATTGTCTTTGAATGTCGCTGCGTTGCTTGATTAAATTATGCTACAATTTAATTAGCGTAGCGGTCTAATCGTAGTTAAAATTCAATGCTCGTACAGTTTATTTATGGCGGTGTAATGCTGCAATTGTCAAATGAGGATTGCTGCAAGCAAAAATTATACTTAATTTTGCATTTATAGAGATTGTTTCATACTTTACATTATTCTATGGGTGTTTTAGATAGAGTGTAAGAAACTTTAACAGCTGACGTTATTTTTAGCAAAAAATGTCATTGAACAGGTCCAATTCCTTTTGATTAACAAAATATCTACATAAGGTTGAAGTTTTATAAATAACACGATTTTTAAAATTTTTGTAATCAAGAAACTTTTGAAAAGCAAATCGTTTTATAGAAAAATGAATTTGTTTGACAGCCGTCATAGAAATACTACTTATACCAGTGACCTCTATATACATAATGGACGTGCCTCTTGGGTAATATATGTGTCTCCACCGAAAACGCAACCCGCATAACTGGTGGACTGGGGTTTTCTCTCAAATTTTTGTGTATAGATAGTCCAAGCAATGTTGTCCATTTTTTGTTCACATATTTCATGCAAAAATAAATATTACAAAACTTTTGAAGATGAATACATTAAATACTGGTTTGACACTTACAGAGTAAAATAATGCAATAAAACATAAAGTTACAAATATTGTCTTAGCCCTCTTGGCTGTGTCTAACTATATTCAGTTGACGCGATGCGCACTTATCACTTTTAGAAAGAGAAGTCCAGTCCACCATGACAGATAACTGGAGACAGCCCCTTACATTGTATAGATATAGGAGACGCAGGTCCATTATGTATATAGAGGTCACTGACTTATACCCTGTTTGAAATAACAAAAGAATTTTGACAGTTAATTAGGGCGTGATTTTGAAGTTTGGTTTACACCAAAATATTGTCGATATTTAAAAAGAAGCACCAATAATTCACAAAACCGAAAGAGCATTATATAAAAATAGCCAGGTACAATTTCAAAAACAACAAATAACGCACAACACTTACAAAGAATTAAATCAGAATTGACAATTATTATTGACATGACATAACATTTGAATTGTATTTGTGTAAACCGCTCTTGACAACAGCACGTAGCAACCAATAGAATCACATGAATCTATCTGTCAAAATTCTTTCGTTATTTCAAACAGGGTATAATAGATATTTATACACCAAGTGAGATACATGAATGTTTATTCAAGAGATCAAGAGAAGAAAGTTTAGCCCCCGAGCCCGAAGGGCGAGTGAGATAATTTCTTCGAGTGAATAAACATTCGTATCTCACGAGGTTTATACAATATTTTATTCAATTTTGACGAAATTATTTCAAATATATGAATTATAAATTTATTTTGACATAACAAAAAAAAAATCAAAGTAGTCGTCAGTGGCAAGTTGTCATTATGTTTTTATGCATTTTTGACGAAATAATGACATCAGAGTGATTTAAAAATGTGTTGAGTGATTTAAAAAGTTTTAATTCATACTTGTGAATAAACATTTATTTAAAGTTGTTGCTATGGAGTTAATAATAGCAGTTTAAAACGTCAAAATTGAATAATATAATTTATAGGTCGTAATATTTCTGTAACTTTAACTTATAAAAAATGCATTTTTAATCTCGAATTGTACATTGAACATTGAAGCCCTCTTAAATTCGAATGATGTTTTCTAAAATGTGTTTAACCATGTGTTTACGACTTTATTTTAAGTTTGTTAAGATGTTTGAAAACTGATCTCCTTTAAATTAAAACCGACTAAAGATTTATGAGTCTCTTAGAAATTTGTTTCGCTGACTAAGCTCAAATTTGTTGATAACATTGCAAATATCTTTTATCTTTCATAAGGAAATCGCGCTTGTATTATGCAAAAGACTAATCATGTTTTGTAACAGAGAATGTGCATATGAGCCTTTTTAAGAAAAATAAAGCAATTGAATTTCATTGCTCCAATTGTACTTTTTTTATTATCTTTTTTAGTAAAAGTGAAAATGAACTGGTTAATTAAACTCTGGAAAAGCTCGTGAATGGTATTATTTTCAAATTAGCTTTACACGTTACACTGTTTGATCAAATAAAAGAATTAAAAAATAAAATAACGGATATTTATTGGGCTAGAATGAATTTTTTTATTTTAAATACATATTTCGTATCAATTTTGATACTTCATCAGCGATAAAAAAAGATATAACTTATTAAAAATTGACAAAACTTTATAGAATAGTAGTTTGATATTTCAAAATTAACAAAAACATCACAATATGATTAAATTTCTTGGACAGAAAGTAATCAAAAAACGCAAAAATTGCGAGTCGCGTGGCTGGTCTTTTATTAAGAGGCCTGTCTACTACCTAAAATTCAACATAAAATGTACTAGCGTAGCGAGTGTTTTGTGACCAGTACAAGAATGGTAAAAATTCATTTCAACAAGGATTTAATAGAGAAAGAATGGATCTACAGATGTGTCTTTTTAAAATTTTGATTAAAAAATTATACATGAATATAAAAATTCCGAAAAATTCAAAAAAATATTCTATTTTATGCAAACTTTACACGATTATATCTCATGATACAAATTATAAATTAATTTTTAAAATTTTAAAAAGGCACATCTGCCTTTCTTTATAAAAACATTATCCTGAAGTCAAAAATAATCTGATAGTTTACTCGCAACGAAAACACTTTTACAGTATTTTTCAACTTCAAAATGACATTGCATAGCTAGGATGCGGCAAAGTACGAGTTTCGGGCTGGTTTCAGGCTGCCATAGTAGTGGGGAAAAGAGTGGAATGAAAAAAAGTAAAATCAAGAGTATTCTAAGAAATCGGTAAAAACGTAGACGAGGAGTTGGATAAAACGATATACTTCACACGTGGACAAAAAGCAAAGACCCCTTGAGAAAATTATCTCACCTTTCGGCCTCGTGAGTTAAGATTTACCTCGTGGGTAATTCTTAACTTTGCTCCCTTGTAAAGTAAATAACCATTATTTATTTAAGTATATCTGAAATTATTCTCAGTTGATAGTACTTACATAGGATATAAGAAATTTTAAATTCTTCATGCAAATTTATCATTTTGGCACAAGCAACTTTACTAATTTAAAATTAATCAACATGTTAAAAATACTCACCCTTGGACTTTTACACTAGCTAATTTTATCATAGATACCAGTTCATAACTCTCCTACATAAAACACACCAAACAATATACATTTTTTCGTCTCTCATCACTTCATTGAGTAGATTTTGAGGAAGATATGAATCAGTATATCTTGTATTATTTGTGACAAGCATATGTGGCTATCTTTCTCGTAACTGACATATGTGTTTGTATCTTACGCAGAGATATTATTCAAATTCTTGTTTGCGAATGCTGCACTATTGTAAAGAAAATAAGACAGTGTTGTAGACAGATGATGCTGTACGTAAACATGCTAAATTTTATACATCGTAAATGCTGCAGTTAGTGTTTTAGATTTATTTTTAGTGCTAATTGAGTTTTGAAGACACAAACAATTGGAATAAAAATTTGGGAAATTTAAGCTTGTTTTTGTAATGTGAATGTGGTTACGGGCTATTCATATTTTATTAGTAATATAAAATATAGACAAGTGGCGGATTTGGAAAATTTTGACAAAACTGAAAAATGGTAATAAAAATCGATAAAAATATATGTTAATTGAATACAAACATTAATTTTATTCAATTCCAGCAATATTACTAAATTATGTGAGTATCCATAACTTATTATAATGGGGAAAAGGAGTAATTATAAATTATTGAAATTTTTGGTGCAAAGTCAGATACCATTAAATTATGTTGTAATTTAATGTAAACTGTTTGTTTTTCTATACTGTTTTTAAAACGAACAAGCCAAAGTTTTAGTCACACATGATTATTGAAATTTATTTATTGAAAAAATTATTTTATTAACTGCTACTTCCATATTTTAAATAAATTGATTTTATTTACGACTAATGTATAACATTGTCATTAAATGTGTGATATTTGCTACATAATACCATATTAATCCCGCAGGGAATAATAGCCAGTATTCTCTCCTCTGTACCAATCAGAAAATTACTTAGCTTGAATCAATTTCTCTGTGCAAATTATTTGCAGAAAAAATTGCAATGTTTAATGATGTAACTATAGTGATAGAGAATTTGTTTTATTAAAATCTTGTACGTAATAAAATAGTCGTAGATAAAGTACAGTAGGTATACAATTCGCTATAATAGCTATTATTATTATCTTCGGGAATAATAGCACCCATTATAGCGTCGTTGTATAATATACTATTATTGTTGTTTTAAGAAAACTTCCTCTTCCGGTTTTGGAAATGTGACCAAAATCTTTTCAGCTCTTCACAATATCCTAAACTTTATAAATACCAAGTTTCATAATTTTATCTGGTCTCGTTCATGAGTCATTGAACATATTATGGACGCACATCCATCCACACACACAGACATCATTAAGATGGTCAAAACGAATTCGAAAACCTCAAAATCCCGGTATCGAATTTTTTCACGTTACCTAGACTTACTTATACTGTGTATAAGAAAGTAATAAAAAAATCTGACGTGGACACCACATGACTTCCTTGTACGCCTATTAAACTGTTCATACTTTTCTTAATAACTAAAATGTAGAAATATAATAATAATATTATATTATACAAATATATTAATATATAAGTACTACTACTACTGCTACTATACTCACAAATATATTTTAGTCATTTTATTTAAACTGCAGAAGAAGATATAAAACATATTTTACTATTGTCACTGTCATGTCATAATCATTTAAATTTTACTTAGTAACAAATGTTAATCGATCATGGACTACAAGATACCGAAATACTAAATTATAAATATATAATTTAATTATTCTTAAATGATACCAGATACAAAAATATTTATAAAATACCGATTGTAGGTAATAATCACATAATCTTTCATTTAAAATAAAAAAAATTTGTCTTAAATTAAATATTTATCGAAATATTTGAAAAAAGTACTACCTACTTCCGGTTTATAGATTGAAACAAAAAATAAGAGGTGCCCAACTAAATGTTATAACAGTCCTAAATACAAAATTTCAACTTTCTACGTCTAACCGTATTTGTGTTATGCGACACACATACGTACGTACGTCCGTCCGTACGTACAGACGTCACGACGAAACTAGTCATAATGGATTAAGAAAAGGTCAAAACGGATATTTCCATCAAAACCTCAGAACCAAAATTTTTCGCGATTACAATACTTTCTTTACTCCATACAAGGAAGTAAAAGCAAGAAAGTACGACGGTCAAGGATTCTAAGAATAAAATAATATCTTCCAAAAGTGGTGTTATCTTCTTTCCACCTTATGCGCCAAATATGTCATAGTGGACCGTATTCATATAGCTCTACTACCTTCTCGTCTGTCGTAGCTTGTTAGTGCTGGCCAGGACCGATATAGCCGCTTAGCCGCTAACCGCGCGGCTAAATTTAGTAGCAAGCCCGAGTTTGAAAAAGCCTTAAGGTCGGTTTACACTGTACCAAAAGTATTTTGTCAACATTGAAAAATAGAATAGAAGGATTAAAGAAATGGTGTGGGCACAGAATTCCGCAAAATTTTATTCGGTGACAAATGGAACTAATAGAACTTGCACTAGGAATTTTCGTTGCTAAAACATTTTAAATAAAAAAAATCTGCTGTGGCCAGTACACGACCTCTCGCCTAATTCTGCTTATTCTATTAATCTCGAGATTAATCTAATAAATAGTTTTACTTACATTTTAATAGTTTCATGTTTATGTAAGATGTAAACGATAATGTAAACCAAGATGCAAGCAAAAGATGTCAACTGTACTGTCACTGTCATAATCATTCAAATTTTATGTAGAAACACATTTCAAATCATAGACAACAAGATAGAATATTAATTGTACTTTATTTTATTGGTATATGCTACCAGATTCAGCAAATTGTATTTATAATTAACTGTACCCATAGATAATTATATTTTATTTTATTTTTAATTGCAAAATTGTCATAAATAAATAATGTAACAATATATTTAAGGAAAACTTTATCAAGCTTCAAAAAGTACTACTTCCGGTTTTCGGATTTCTACCAAAATGTTATCCGGTGTTAAGATACTTATTAAAACCTTAAATATGAAATTTGGTTATTAAAGGTTTGATACTTTTTCAGTTATCGTGGACGAAAAATCGTCAGTCCATACATTCATACAAACACACACACGCACACACACACACACATACACACACACAGACATCATCGTGAAAATAGTAAATTCGTATTGTAGAGACCCTGAATCGTGCTTATCCACCAAAAACTCATACTCGAAAATTTTGACCCATTACAATACATCTCTTATATAATATGAGGCGAGAGGTAAAAATAGAACCGACTTCTAAATCTCCATCTCTGAAAAGTATAAAATAATATTTTGTCACCTATTTTTGTAGGTAATAATTAAATATACTATACCTACCTATATTTACCTCTCGCCTCATATTCTATAAGAGAGGTATTGTAATGGGTCAAAATTTTCGAGTATGAGTTTTTGGTGGATAAGCACGTTTCAGGGTCTCTAGAATACGAATTTACTATTTTCACGATGATGTCTGTGTGTGTGTGCGTGTGTGTGTGTGTGTGTGTGTGTGTGTGTGCGTTTGTATGAACCGACGATTTTTCGTCCACGATAACTTAAAAAGTATCAAACCGTTTATAACCAAATTTCATATTTAAGGTGTTAATAAGTATCTTAACACCTGATAAGATTTTGGTAGAAATCCGCAAACCGGAAGTAGTACTTTTAGAAGTTTGGAAAAGTTTTCCTTAAATATATTGGTACATTATTTATTTATGACAATTTTTGCAATTTAAAATTAAAGAAATTGTGATTATCTATGTGTACAATTAATTATAAATTCAAATTGCTGAATCTGGAAGTATTTAACAATAAAATAAAGTACAATTAATATTCTATTTTTTTGAAATTCCAGTATCTTGTTGTCCATGATATGAAATTTGTTTCTACATAAAATTTGAATTATTATGACAGTGACAGTACAGTTGACATCTTTTGCTTGCATATTGGTTTACATTATCGTTTACATATTACATGAACATGAAACTATTAAAATGTAAGTAAAACTATTTATTAGATTAGTACAACAAGCAAAATTAGGCGAGAGGTCGTGTGGTGGCCACGGCAGATTTTTTTATTTAAAATTTTTTTTTCGCACTTTTTAAAATTACAAATGAAATAAGTTATTATTATCTAGATAATTTTTAAAAATAATTTGTAATTTTATCTAAATAAGCGTTGTGCTACATATTTACCATTCTATTTTTACCACTCCAACTTTTACCACAGCATTTTTACCACCATTCTTTTTTACCACTATCCTGTTTTACCGTTAACCCATTTTTTACCACTCCAACTTTTACCTCTGCATTTGTACCACTATACATTTTACCGCTATTTCGTTTTACCACTAATACATTTTTACCACTCCGTTTTTACCATTACTTTTACCAGCATACTTTTTTACCGCTATTCCGTTTTACCATTAATAGTTTGTGGGGCTATAGTACGGTTTTGTTAGTGTAGTAAATACCAAAACCGAGTTTGTGGGGCTCTAGTACGGTTTTGTTAGCTTTGATAGTGTAGCAAATACAAAAACCGAGTTTGTGGGGCTCTAGTACAGTTTTGTTAGCTTTGTTAGTGTAGTAAATACCAAAACCGAGTTTGTGGGGCTCTAGTACGGTTTTGTTAACTTTGTTAGAGTAGTAAAAACAAAAACCGAGTTTATGGGGCTCTAGTACGGTTTTGTTAGCTTTGTTAGTGTAGTAAATACCAAAACCGAGTTTGTGGGGCTTTAGTACGGGTTTGTTAGCTTTGTTAAAAAAGATACGGTGGTAAAAATGGATTGGTAAAAAAACGTTGGTAAATATGTTGGTGGTAAAAAGAATTAGTGGTAAAAATAGGGACGGTGGTAAAAATTGATTGGTAAAAGTATAATGTTGGTAAAAAATGGATTGATAAAAGAATTACGGTGGTAAAAAAGGGACGGTGGTAAATAGGATTGGTAAATATGGGGGCAAATCCTAAATAAGATATTAGATACATAAGAATAAAATTATCCAGATAAGATAATAGATAAAAATATATTATCTAGATGATTTATCTACATATAATTATCTAGATAAGTTACAACACTAATGCCTATAGGCTCTTAAAAGCTTAATTTTATAATCTGCCTAGGTACGAGTAGGTACGCCATATACATTCATACAAGAGAGATCATGCAAATAATAATGTTGCCAGCTCTGTAATCTTTGTCATTCTTCTTTAAGTTATTGAAAAAAGAAATGAATGTAATCTTTTATACAAATGAATAATACACATTTAATTTTTATTGTTGGGTTTTTCATTTTTCATTAAATATACTAAGTACGGTGTACAGTATGACTATCTCCTGCACTAATTTCTAATTAAACCGTTTTATTTTCTATTAACTCTTCTTAAGCGAAGTCGCGTCTCAGTGCAGAAACTACGACATTCATCATCGCAAAAGAAACGCGCAGTCCAGTTATAAATTACAGTTAAAAAATTTTCTCGTCTTTTGTTTGTGGTTTCATTAAATTTTAACTTTTCCTCGGGGAACAGAAATGAAAATGCGCTTCTAACGACACCGGGGTAGGGGGGTACTAAGGATGATTTGTTACTCTTTGTTTAAAATACGACGAGGATGGGATTCGAACCCACGCGTGCAGAGCACATTGGATTAGCAGTCCAACGCCTTAACCACTCGGCCACCTCGTCACATAGAGAACACTGGTTCAAGGTCATTAGGATTTTTACTACAACACTTAAAATTAATCTAGTTTTATGAGAAGAAGCTTTATTTAATAGTTCGTTTAAGTGATATTTAAATCATGTTTTATTTTAAAATATGAACACTTAGATATAACGATATAAGCAAAGATAATATTGCATACTGAAATAAAAATAAATGTCGAACAAATACCTACTTACAATTTTTCTAATTCTAATTTCTAATCTAATATGGCAATTTTAAAGTTTTTTAAAAATTTTGTCACAAAATTCATCTGACATTAAAACGTCAAATGTATCTTAGTTTTTTCATAATATCGCTACGGCATTGTACATTGCGATTGAATATCTTCAAAAATTAAAGTCGCGCTCGAAACCGTTCTCAGATAGACATTTTTATGCACTTTATTTGCATTTTCTGCAAATAGGAACAAACAATAGGCATAAAAATATATCAATAGAATCATTAGAGTTTCTAGATTGCCTTATGCTAAATCAGAATACCTGAAAATAAATATAATTTGCAGTAGGAATGAAAGAAGAGAGAGCAAAATTCATCAAATTGCAATGAATTTTATGCAAAATGAACTATTATTACCTCGATTATTACAGACATAATTTTTAGAATAAGGCAATTAGGAATGAATATATTTTCATTGTGTAACATAATTTTTATTGTAGGTTACATTATTTATCCGAAATTTATGCAGAAAGCAAGTGCGAAATGAGCCATGCAAAAGTTTTAAAGTGTCGCTGACGTGGCACTAGAATTTTTTTAAATCAAATTATGACGTATAATAAGATTTTGACTATTATGGGGTTAAAAACATTACCATTACAGACTTCATGTTACGATTTTTGTATTTTTAAGCGCGCCCTTAACCATTTCAGTACTTACAGTACAATTCTATTTAAATAAGGTAGTAAGTACGATATACAGGTTGGTGGAGGTGAAATGCGAACATAGGAAAATATATGACAATTGAGTTATCGTGCTAGGCATCTTGATATATGTGGAATACTGACATTGTCAACGTATCTGTCATATTATTGAAATTTTTATTTTACCCGAGGAATAATTCCTTGCTCAGATAGGTCTGTGGACTTAGCTTCCCAAGATTTTTTCTTGTGGTGTTATATTAAATCTAAAATTTATAGTTGTCAAGAAGAAAGCAGCAACAACCCTGGAAGAACTGCAAATTTTAGATGCAAATGTTAAATAATGTTAGAACTGGATTTTACAATCGTTTAGGCTACTGTTTGGCAGAGGGAGGAAATTTGTTTGAATATTTATTGTAAAGTCTAGTTTTATAATTTATTTTACAATTCAAATAAATATGTTTCTGCTTTCTTTTCATAATGATTACTTTTACTATACTAACATTCAACATGCACTTATAGATTTTATTATTTTTTCTGTTATTCATTACTCTTTTTGTCAGACAAATTCACATTACTTCGTTTTGTGACACTACTACAAAATATATCAAGATACCTGGCATGAAAGTTCGATTGTCATGTATGTTCCTTATTTTCGCATTTCACCTCCACCAACCTATAAAGTTTTGAAATGATTTTCTTCAAACTTATAATCTTATCGACGATGAAGTAAAGACTTCTCCAGCAAATGTCAGATCAATCAAAATAAAGTAAGAATCGTTGAAATGCTATGCATCAACTGGTGAGCCTTTAAGAAGATAAAGAAACAATTTCCCATCTGCTGGCCACGAATTTGAATAGTCCATCCTCGAAAATAATAAAAAATAAAGAACCAAAGCCGATTATGGAAAAATGACGTAATACACGAACTCAGCTAATCTATAATAAAGTGAAACCCTACCGGACGGTTTCAACTTTCATACAATAGCGCGTTGTACGACCATCAAGGGACAGATAAATTTTCTTTTAAATAAAAGTAACGCACATGTTACATAAAACATCCAACCGAATTTTTTACGATCGAAGTGATCAATGGATGTGATTCTGCTTTGTTTTGAATTCGGGGCAGGTTCGAACTTTGCCCTTAAGCGATCAACATACGTGATGTTTCAGAAAAAATTTACACAACAAAAAACTTCGGTATTTGTTCGATACAACATACACGATTTGAACAAGATTTCATATAAATAATAATTAATAAAAGTTTACTATCCCAGTTTGAAATAACGAAAGAGTTTTGACAGATAGACTCATGTGATTCTATTGGTTGCTACGTGTTGTTGTCAAGAGCGGTTTACACAAAGACAATTCAAATGTTGTTCAATTAATTCTCATTCATTCTTTGTAAGTGTTGCTAGTTACAGGAATTATTCTAACTACAACTAAAAAAATATTAAAAATACGCCACTGTATGAAAAAAAAATCTGACGTGGACTTCCTTGTACGCCAGTTAAACTGTTCATACTTTCCTTAATAACTAAAATTAACTTATTATATAAATATATTAATATATAAGTACTACTACTACTGCTACTATACTCACAAATATATTTTAATCATTTTATTTAAACTGCAGAAAAAGATATAAAGCATATTTTACTATTTTCACTGTCATGTCATAATCATTTAAATTTTACGTAGTAACAAATGTTAATCGATCATGGACTACAAGATACCGAAATACTTAATTATAAATATATACTTTAATTATTCTTAAATGATACCAGATACAAAAATATTTATAAAATACCGATTGTAGGTAATAATCACATAATCTTTCATTTAAAATAAAAAAATTTGTATTAAATTAAATATTTATCGAAATTTTTTTTAAAATTACTACTTCCGGTTTGTAGATTGAAACAAAAAATAGGAGGTGCACAACTAGATGCTATAACAGTCCTAAATATAAAATTTCAACTTTCTACTTCTAACCGTATTTGAGTTATGCGACACACATACGTCCGTCCGTACGTACGTACAGACGTCACGACGAAACTAGTCATAATGGATTCAGAAAAGGTCAAAACGGATATTTCCGTCAAAATCTGAGAACCGAAATTTTTCGCGATTAAATTACTTCCTTTTTACTCCGTACAAGGAAAGTAAAAAGATTAAAAATACGTCACTGTATGAAAAAAAAACAAACTTGTGTGCTAAATTGAAATTTAAAAGAAAAATTAAGACGGAGTAGTACCTAGGTATGTGCTCGTTTGTTTAATTTTGGAACTTAAAAAACATGTACAAATTTAAAATGAAAGAAAATGGCACTAAACTGACTTTTTATCTATAAAACAAGAAAGGGCAAGCAAATTTGACCAAAATTAGAATCAATTTCATCTCTCTAATGATAATATTTACTTTATTTTTTCTACTCTTGGTATTAAAACATCATACGAACTGATTTCCATGGCGCTAAATAACATTTTATATAATTTGACATTTAAATTTGTAAAAAA